>CM040238.1:41206261-41455858 GCA_022545495.1 Chrysanthemum lavandulifolium | reverse complement strand
TTGGTCGTCCAAACACCTTTTCAAGCCTCTCCTCTGTGATCTCTTCCAACGAATACGAATACGTATAGTTTTGCTCGGCTGGAAGGTTCACTAGGACATCAATGCCTCCATATTTAGCAATGACCTCATCAACAACATTCTTGCAATTTTTATCATACCTAAGATCCGTAGGTATGGCAATAGGATCAACCGAGCCTTCCATTTTTGACTCATTTATAATATCCAGTGTGTCTTTTGCATCTATGTCCTCATCGCCCTTCACATAAGTAAATGCTATAGTCACACTCTCTTTAGCATAGTGGTAACAAACTGACCTTCCAATACCTGAATCTCCTCCTGCTACTAACGCCACCTTTCCATGTGCCAAAAAGCTATACATTTTCAGTTACTTGGATTACTCACTGGTCTATAACACTTTCAGCTCTTATGGGCAGACTGGATTTGCAACCCTTTATTAACAACTACAATGGTTGTTTAACAACAAATATAGCAAATTATGTTTTATTTAACAACTAATCAACATGAAATGTACCTTGAGTTTATTAGAGGGCTTGTAATGAGGGTTAGCGAATAGAGGTCGAGGGTTCATGAGATATTCTTTCCCTGGTTGTGACTCTTGGTTCTGTGGTGGAAATCGCCGTTCTCCTTCTTCCATCCACATTTCCTTAGACTAAAATAAATTCAACAAAGTCCAATAGTTAGGATAATATAATTGCATGAGGTGGACACCATCGAATGCTATCACAATTACTTAAGATATATAGATGAATTGAATGAAGGGACATTTAGTGAGAAGTTTATATAGAGAGAGAGCAGAATGCAGGAAAAGGTAATCAATCATCTTAGAGTAAATCAAAAGTTACGCACGTCTTTCAACCTTTCTTAATGTAGCAAGCTAGTGACAAGCCTTATAATCGTTCCACATTATTGATTCTCAAATTAATTTATTAATTTTTGTTTCTATAGTGCATCGGTTGGTAGGGATAATAGTTTATCCTTTTGAAGGGTTATTAAGATTTGTATCCATCGTGGGTCGGTTGTAGGTCTATTCTCAATTGCCAATTTATATTGCATGCATCAATTATCTTTGGTTTTTACATGCGATTAATTTGGTTTTTATCATTACTACTGCAACGATTGTTATGATGGGTTAGGTTTTGATTCTTTCATGCATCTTAAACCCTAACTTTTAAGTTAGGGTTTTTTCATTACTATTTGGCTGTTACATGTTCGTTGTGATATATTATTGTTATTCGATTGGTGTTTTGTGGTGTTCGTGGGTTTTTGAGAGATGGAGAAAGGTTTTCTTAATAATAGTGAGAATACGAGTAAGGGTCATTCATCTAGTGTGGTCGATCATACTAGAATGATGGATAAAGGGTTTCTTAACAAACAAAGTGCTACTAAAGGGTCTAAATCTGTTGGCAAACCTGATGATTGTTTTGGTGAGTTCAACATTGATTCAACGGAGACAGGTGCTGAATTCGTGAAGCCGGTTTCACATTCCTATCCTGCTACTGACCAATGTTGTGAGATACCACGAGTTGTTTTGGATTCTCGTGTGGCTGAAACAATAGTGAATTTGGCTTCTCCTGTTAACACATATGATGAAAACATTAATCACTTTAATTCTTCTCATGTGAAAACTAGTCACCAAAGTGGTACTGCTCAGGTTGTCTTGGATGCTTGTCAAAGTTTTGAGGAAGCAATGCATGGTGCTGACTATGAGAATGCGAAGATGGATTCTTCACATCATTCTGCTCGGAATGATTCAACTACAAACACTCAAAGTGATTTGAAACTATCTACTACAAATGTATCTAATGTGAAGCCGGTTTCTTGTGCGGGTGCTACTTCTAATGAACCATCAAGCACAAGTCTAACTTTCGCAGTCGGAGTGTAGCAATAAAAATAATAAAGTGGACCTTTCCGTTCCTATGAGCGTGGTGGAAGAGGTAAACTCTAGATTTGAGAATACTCTATATGGGTACTTTCTTAGTAAACGCATTGCTTTTCCGGTTGTTGATTATTATATGCGTAATAAGTGGGCTAACTATGGCGTTCAAAAGTCATGATGAATGCAAAGGGTTTCTTCTTCTTTAATTTTTATTCGATGCAAGGTGTTGATGATGTGCTTGAAAAGCGGCCGTGGATGATTAGAAATGTGCCTATTATTCTTAAACATTGGACCTAAACACCAACCTACTTAAAGAGGATTTGACTAATATTCGGTATGGGTTAAATTCCATGATGTGCCCGTTCTTTGTATTTTTCGATGATGGTCTCGACCTCCTAGCCACACCGATTGATACGCCAAAATGTTAGATTCTTACACTAGTCAAATGTGCTTGGAATCATGGGGTCGAAGTAGTTTTGCTAGGTGCTTGATTGATGTTAAGGCGGATCGGGCTCTTGGGGAGAGCATCATCTTCGAGATACCTTTACTTGATGGGACGGGTTCTAATATTGAAAATATTCGGGTTGAATACGAATGGAAACCGCCTCGGTGTGATCGTGTAAGCTTTTGGTCATATGCTACTTGATCTGTCTAAATCATTCCACCTCCTACTCGGCCTAAGCAGAGTGTTCTTGATGGTTTTAAAATGTCAATAACAAGAATAAGGGTAGGAATGGTGGTCAAAGTTTTTCGAGTAAGGAGGTTTTACTAAACCTAGTGTGGGTCCTAAGTTTAGGTATCAACCTAAAGCGCCTCCTCCTGAACACAAGAAGGTAGAAAATACAAAGAAGAAAGCCATTTGAAGTGGCCGATGAGTGGGATTGCTACATCTAATCCTTTTGAGGCTCTAGATACGATTGATTCGATGAATGTGGCAATCCCACGATGTAGAGGAGTGCTGTAATACAATGGAAGCAAAGGAGGTTGGGTCAATTAAGACAGGTAATGTATCACATGTTCCAAATGTGAGTGATTTAATGAAAGATAACGAGGTTGGTCCTACCCCTATTGTTGAGAAAATTGGGGAGTTTGAAAAGCTTCTTATGGATGGAAAAGCTACTCTTGTTGATGATAATGGTATTCCTATTAAAAAGGTTGCTTATACTTCTTTTACTAAGAGGGTTAACCCATTCACTAATGTGGGAGAGATTGTGGATCCTGATAGTGAAGAAGAGGTGGTTGAGAGCACCTTTGATGAGACGAGTAATCTATTTGGTGGTGGTCATGATCGTGAAGATGATTATGATGACTATGACTATGATAACTATATATGCGAATCAGGTTTACGATCTTCCAGGTAATCGGGATGCTTATTATGACACGTATGGTATCAAGCTTCAAGACCTTGGTAGGAAGTAATTTTATTTCCATAGAAGTATAATGTTATTTTTGAGTAGTGGTTTATTTTCTTATATAGAATTGGAAGTACCTTCTTATGTAAGCTTTTAGCCTCATGTGCAGTGAGATATGGGATTCACCCATATCCTTTGTATAAACATTTTTGGAGTAATATATTTACGGGTCTTTGACCTCTTACAAAAAAAAAGTGTAGCACGACACGTAATGCATTCATTAAATTATAATCAAGTACCGCAACTTTCTTACGATATGCATGTTTTTTTGTTACCAACAATTTCATTGTACCATTACATTGACACCCTTGGACTGGCACTCCAGTGTTTCCCACAAAACTAGTTTTCTTAATTTGTCTACAAAGTGAAGATGACAGATGACTAAAAAAGATGTTGGAAAACTGATAACCTCTCATATGTCGAAGTAATAATATAATCACTTTTTGTCAATATCATACTAATCAATTAAGTCAGTTATTTGATAACGTTTATTGGCGTGAATATATATAAGGAGGGGAGACTTTCTACAAAAATATAATGCACCATTATTTTTCAAACTCTCAAACACTTCTCCACCAACCAAAAGATAAACTTAGCATTAGTAATGCTGGAAATTACCATGAAATAGTTTAAAGTTTGACACTCTTAAATGCTATACACGCTTTCTTATATCGTTGAAAGCAATTAGACGTTCCAACTATGAATACTTTTTAACAGCGACCGTGTAAACATTTTTAAATATTTGGTTTATTACATTGCTTTTTGGCAGTGATGACAGACTGTTTGTGCTGGTAATAGTGTAAGTAAAAGATGAGTGATGCGACATAATTTTTATCAACTAAAAAAGAAAGGTGGATGAGCTATGTATGGATAAATAATTTTATTGGAGCTAGGTATGAGTGTTGGGTGTGTTTATTTAGAGTAATTAATCCGACCCATATTAATGATGGATCAACATTTACGTTATTGAAAGGAAAAAAAAAGGTAAATTCTTGTTGGATATACAAGATGTTACTCTCACTAAAATTGCTCACAAAAATTATTAAACGTTATTTAGGAGAAAAAATAGTAGTATTAAGATTAATTTTCCAAAACATAAAACTTAAATACTCTTTCTTTATGAAATATTTGTGAAGGCATCGGTGCTTCGGTACAATCTATTACATCTTGGTGTTCCTTTTATACACTAAGTTTCACCAACTTTGCATGGTGCGAAAACATATACAAAACTTAGTCAAATATTGTGAGCGTTTCTACCGACACACTTGTGCTCATTTACCACATGTATTTGACCAAAAGAACAGAAAAGCAAGTTTCATTTTTCTTGCTGATTGAACATGTTTTAAATTCTCTTTTTTTGGAAAAACACATTAGTTTACATTCTCTCTATAATGTGTTTTGGCTGAACTCCCAACTTTTGTCTGAGCTCCTGAAAATTTTCTCGTGGAAGTGCTTTTGAGAAAATTTCTTCTAGCTGCTCATTCGTTCCACAAAATTCAGGTTGCACCGCTCCGTCTTCAATTACTTCTCTGATAAAATGATGTTTCAAAGAGATATGCTTTGTGTGGTTATGATGAACCGGGTTCACTGCGGTTACTATTGCCGAGATGCTGTCGCAGAAAATTGTTGTAGGCTTCAATAGCTTTTCTCCAATATCTTCAAAATTCTCCGTATCCAAATTGCTTGTGATGTGGCTAGAGCTCTTTGCTACGTGATGATTTGCTTGTGTTTGTTGCTTCTTGGAGCACCAACTAAACACACTGAACCAAGTAAAAAATATATCCGGATGTATTTTTCATATCATCATACATCCTCCCTAATCACTATCACAAAAACCATGCAAATTTACATCTAAATTTTTTTCGAACTTGATTCCAAAATCTTTCGTGCCCTGCAAATATCTTAAATTTGTTTTACCAACTCCCATGTGTCTGACTAGGATTGTGCATGAACCTTGAGAGTAAACTTGCGGCAAACATGATGTCGGGCCTTATTGCTATGAGGTATAACAATTTCCCCACCAAACTTGATAGAAGTGTGGCGTCAACTTTACTCGAACCGTCATCTTCATAAGCTTTTCGTTGATGACCAAAGGAGTGTCATTCGCCGCATTTCGACATATCCAAATTCTTCAAAATCTTCTCGACATACTGTTCTTGACCAAAAAAAATATACTCCGCCATCGTCTTGATATATTTCCATTTCGAGAAAATGATTTAGAATTCCTAAATCACTCATCTCGTATTTTTGGATCATTTCATTTTGAAATCTTCAATCTTGTTATTCCATGTGAACACAAGATCATCGACATAGAGCGCTACAATTAGAATGTCATTTTGTACCTTTATTTTTAACACACAAAGTCGGCTCGCTTTTGCTTTGATCAAAATCTTTTCCTTAATAAACCATCGACTGGATATACCATGCTCATGGTGCTTGCTTGAGTCCGTAGGCGCTTTCTTCAACTTGTAAACTTTTTCTTCTTTTCCTTCAACCTTGAATCATTGAGGTTGATTCATATAAACTTATTCTTTAAGTTCTCCATTGAAAATTGTTGACTTGACGCCGAGTTGATAGAGTAACCAAACTTTATGTCCTGATAGTGAGATGATTACTCGGACTGTGTCCATTCGTGCAACTGGAGCAAATGTCTTGTGGTAGTCAATTCCTGGTTGTTGTGAGTAACTTTTTGCGACTAGTCTTGCCTTATTCCTTTGAACGGAACCATCTGCATTGTACTGACTTTGTACACCCATTTGACACCAATAACGTCTTTGTCTAATGGTCTGTCTCTGAGCTCCCATGTGTTGTTCTTTTCGATAACTTGAATTTCGTCCTCCATTGATTTCTTTCCATGATTCATCTCTAATCTCTTCTTCAAAAGTTTCTGGTTCTACATAACAAAAGTTAGCATTGTATATTTTTGTCAATGAACGGTATTTTCTTGGTGGTGGACTTTGAGATTTTTCATCATGTTCTTCGCTGGGTACTTCGTCATGTGATGGTTGATTTTCATCACTTTCTACATGTGCTTCATCCTGTATATTGTTAGTTGGAAAACTTGTTTCTTCCATTTTTTCTTCTTCCCAATTCCAGGAAGAATTTTCATCAAAAGTTACATCTCAACTAACTATTACATTTTTTGCTTTTAGGCTATATAATCTATAATCTTTTGACTTGCTACTATAGCCTACAAAAATGCACTTTTCACTTTTCTCATTTAACTTATATCTTTTTTGCTTTGGTATCCGAGAATAACAACGCACCCAAAAACTTTAAGATGTCTTACCGAAGGTTATTCCATTCCACGCTTCAAGTGGAGTCTTATTATCGAGGGCTTTTGTTAGAATTCTATTCAACAAATATATTGCTTTTTAAACTGGTTCTGACCAAAAAAATTTTGGTAAACCGTCTCATGCATCATTCATTTCGCCATTTCTACAACGGTCTGATTCTTTTTCTCGACTACACCATTTTGTTTAGGTGTATATCGAGTTTTGAGTTGTCTGTGCATGCCTTCATCCTTACAGAACTTGCCAAACTCTTATGAGTTCTATTCTTTTCCTTGATCACTTCTCAAAATTTTGATAAAACTCCCCATTTGCTTTTTGACAAAATTTTTAAACTTTTTGAAAATTAAAAAACTTGAGACTTTTCTTTCAAGAAATAAACCCATGTCATTATACTAAAATCATCAATAAATAGAATTAAATAGAGATTATTACCAAACAAGTTATGGATGCATTCATAATTATAATAAGATCGACCAGAAGCAAGTAATGCAATCGATCATCAGTAATTTATTACAACAGTTCTAATATTCTCAAGAACTTCATGTTCGATGCCTTGACAATCAAGTTACATATTAACAATATTTATCATAAGTTCACTCTAGTTCTAAAGGACTAACCATTGACCATCACCCCGCCTGCAAAAAGAGATTGCAACATCACTAACTTCAGAACCTCCAAGTTTATTATAGAAAAACTAACAGCAACAAATATGTGATTCGCGAACACTTTTAAAGTGGCTTAAGAAGATGCATAAACGTTTGCTAAGCACGTTGTTCATATTCACAAACATGTAAATGTGTTTAAGTTAAAAGCATGGAAAAGTATAAATTATTTAACCATTTTTTTCTCTTACAATGGTTGGTAAAAAGGCTGTCACGAATGATACTTTGTAAGTACTTCTAAGTTATAATGCAAGTATCTTTTATGCAGTAACAAGGGTGACCTACTGGATAAAAGAAAACTGTATAAATATTTGTATGCACATGGCATATATAGTGTTGTACTAGTGGCACTAATGCGTGTGTTATCATAAGCAGTAACATGTAAGTGTTTACCATTAGGATGAAGAACTTGGCCAGTCATATAGGAAGAGTCCTGAGATGCAAGGAACACGTATGATGGAGCAACCTCGTAAGGTTGACCTGCCGATTCATGGGCACCGTTGACCCAAACCTTGCTATGTCCTTGTCATTGAGTACTGAAGCTTGCAGTGGTGTCCAAATAGGACCAGGGGCCACACCATTTACACGAATCTTCTTTTCGGCCAAATGCAATGCTAGACCCCTTGTGAAGGATACAATGGCCCCCTTTGTTGAAGTGTAGTCAAGCCAACTTGGTGGGTCGGGATTGTATGCTAACACTGACGTTGTGTTTATGATGCTGCTTTCTTCTTTCATGTGCATCAAAGCATGCCTACATAAAAAATAAGTCGTTACAACCCATCTACATATATATATATATTTTTTTAAATGAAAAGGCTGGAGATAAATAACAGATTTTAACTGGTTCCTATCTAAGTGATCGCCCTATGTCTAGTTATAAGAATTTAAAAAAGCCTGTGTTAAAATGGTAACATCAATGTATAAAAAAATGACTTATGAATTATTCAGTATTTCAAATACTTATAAGATTATAATGCATCCTAGAAAAGATATCATTAACATGTTAAGAAACGATACATACTTTGTCAAGAAGAAATATGAGAAAATATTGGTCCGAAACACCTTTTCAAGCCTCTCCTCTGTGATCTCTTCCAATGAATACGAATACGTATAGTATTGCACGGCTGGAAGGTTCACTAGTACATCAATGCCTCCATATTTAGCAATGACCTCATCAACAACATTCTTGCAATTTTATCATACCTAAGATCCGTAGGTATGGCAATAGGATCAACCGAGCCTTCCATTTTGACTCATTTATAATATCCAGTGTGTCTTTTGCATCTATGTCCTCATCGCCCTTCACATAAGTAAATGCTATAGTCGCACCCTCTTTAGCATAGTGGTAACAAACTGACCTTCCAATACCTGAATCTCCTCCTGCTACTAACGCCACCTTTCCCTGTGCCAAGAAGCTAAACACTTTCAGTTACTTGGATTACTCACTGGTCTATAACACTTTCAGCTCTTATGGGCAGACTGGATTTGCAACCCTTTATTAACAACTACAATGGTTGTTTAACAACAAATATAGCAAATAATGTTTTATTTAACAACTAATCAACATGAAATGTACCTTGAGTTTATTAGAGGGCTTGTAATGAGGGTTAGCGAATAGAGGTCGAGGGTTCATGAGATATTCTTTCCCTGGTTGTGACTCTTGGTTCTGTGGTGGAAATCGCCGTTCTCCTTCTTCCATCCACATTTCCTTAGACTAAAATAAATTCAACAAAGTCCAATAGTTAGGATAATATAATTGCATGAAAGCTTATAATCAACTCCTACTAACATAATTAAAAATATTGGTAATT
Organism: Chrysanthemum lavandulifolium; assembly: GCA_022545495.1. Taxonomy (NCBI): domain Eukaryota; kingdom Viridiplantae; phylum Streptophyta; class Magnoliopsida; order Asterales; family Asteraceae; genus Chrysanthemum; species Chrysanthemum lavandulifolium. The sequence continues at coordinate 41,446,783 of CM040238.1, read as the reverse complement.
GTCTATAACTGAATCAAAATAATTAATTATAACTGAAAGATAAAGAAGCTGATATAAAGACCATGAAGGTGCGAATAGCTGAGGATCCCGCCTTAGAAGACCTCCTATCGCCGGTGTAACCCTATTAGTGCTAATTCTTGTTATAACATGTGAACTAAATAAGCTACGTGCAATTGAAATCTTGCATGAGGTGGACACCATCGAATGCAGCATCACAATTACTTAAGATATATAGATGAATTCAATGAAGGGAACTCATTTAGTGACAAGTTTATATAGAGAGAGAGCAGAATGCAGGAAAAGGTAATCAATCATATTAGAGTAAATCAAAAGTTACGCACGTCTTTCAACCTTTCTTAATGTCGCAAGCTAGTGACAGGCCAACAACTTATGGATCAAGTGTAGCACGACACGTAATGCATTCATTAAATTATAATCAAGTACTGCAACTTTCTTACGATATGCATGTTTTTTTGTTACCTACAATTTCTTTGTACCATTACAATGACACATGTGGATTGAGTCTTCCAATTCTGTCGAAAAATCTCAATCCAGTGTTTCCCACAAAACTAGTTTTCTTAATCCGTCTACAAAGTAAAGACATATCACTAAAAATATGTTGGAAAATTGATAACCTCTGAAATGTCAAAATTAAATCATAATATGATCAGTTTTTATTTGGCAACATCATATCATATATACTAATCAATTAAGTTATTTGATAACGTTTGTGCTGGTAAAAAAGAAAGGTGGATGAGCTAGGTATGGATAAATAATTTTATTGGAGCTAGGACGTATGAGGTTGGAGTGTTGGGTGTGTTTGTTTAGAGTAAATAATCTGACCGTATTAAATGATGGATCAAGATCTACCCTTGTTGAAAAAAATGGCACATTCAGCATACAAATCACATCAGTACACACAATATTATTCGATACAAACCTCGTGTATAAACTATTACTAATTAAAAAGTATTTTGTGTTATCCATTTAGCAATCTGGTAGCCAGGGAGATGTGAATAAGGCAGCTTAATTAACGGTTGACCAAAAAAGCTGTAAGCCTGTAAACTATGGCCCATTGTAATAATCTTTAGTATTTGTCCATTTTAGAAGTCTCGCTAGAGTACAAGAAAAATAACATTTACTTACAGGGATTTTAGTCACAGAGTAACACAAAGGGATATCTAGTGACACTTTACTCCTTGTGCTGGCAAGTCTGAGTTTGTAGTGACCTTAATGAGAAAGTGTAGTAGGTAACTGATATTGTGGTTATTAATTTTCATCAATTGTGAACAATCAAATATGAAGCAAACTAATAATACAAAGAAGTTATAATATAGTCTTATACAATATAGTTTGTAGATGGAATTTTAAACATTGTTAATATTGGGATTAAATACACAAAAGATATCTTTTCTTTTATAAACTACATCAAGAAAATTGTCAAAAGTTGTCATGCATTTTTTTAAATGTTTTGGTGGGAACAATGTTAAGAAAACTATTTTAATTAAGACAATATATATTGTTTACTATTTTTATGTGGGACTTAAGCTTTAATTTTTAGGATATTTAAAACATCAAATATTACACATTTTTAGTTTTTTAAGTTTTAAGTAAAAACATATTTGCTTTATATGTAGTAGAGATAGATGGCCATAATTGGTCCCTCACTAAGTTTGATATAATTCCTTTAGCTAGTCAGGATTGGTACTCAAGGATGACCAATTGAATTTCAAGCTAGTTTATAATGCAAGTATATTTTGTGCGGTAACAAGGATGACCAATTAGATAAAAAAAATGTACAAATATTTTTATGTAAACGACATATTCACTAGTAAAGGTGTTTTTATAAGCAGTTACATGTATGTGTTTAAGTGCAATACCATTAGGATGAAGGAAATGGCCGGTCATATAGGAAGACTCATCCGATGCAAGGAACACGAAAGATGGAGCAATCTCGCAAGGTTGTGCTGCCCTACCAAATGGCATATGTGACCCATATATTGCTATATCTGTATCATTGAGTGCTGCAGTTGGCAGTGGTGTCCATACCGGTCCGGGAGCCACACCATTGACACGGATCCTGTTTTCTACCATATGCAATGCAGACCCGTTGTGAAAGATACAATGGCTCCCTTTGTTGAAATGTAGTCAAGCAAAATAAATTGGTATAGGTTGGTTGTATGCTAATGATGACGCGCGCCGTGTTTACATTGTTGTTTCCTTCTTTCATGTGCTTCAAAGCATGCCTGCATAGAAAAATTAAGTATAATCCGTCAAAATATATAAAGAAAAATAGCTAGCTAGTTCTAGATATACAATTCTTTGTAACTGGTTCCTACTTACGTCCACAGGGACACATGCAATTAAGAAAGTCCCATATATATTATTGCGTGTCTGTTTCATATATACACCCAGAAACACTTGGTATACCCATACCATCAGATTTGACACATGAATTACATTCAGTCATAGTTCTACACTACAAAAAAATCCGACATATCTAGCGACGCTTTTACCGACACATTTTGCCTTAGCAACGCATTTAGTTACGAACCATTAGAAGCTTTATGAGGAAGTCGCAAAATTTTGTCACATCTAAAGCATGTCGCTATATATAGAGACAGCTATAGCGACTTCCTTTCATAAGTCGCTATCTAAAATAGCATCACATCTCTTTGTGTCCCTAAGTCACTATTTATGCCACCTATTGCTATTCGGGTCACGACGGGTGTCGTAGTTGGTCCACCCCTAACGTTGTTTATGTTTCTATCTATGTCACATTTGGTGTAACATGACATTGTTTATGTCACTATTCTCGTCTGTGTATAGCAACATTTGAGTTTTAATTCGCTTTTTATGTCGCTATTTTTTTATCAACAACATTGTTATATGTCGCCGTCCAAGACACATCAATTCGGTAACTTTCACGAAACCCTTTTGTTTATATAACATCTATCAACTGACTTATTAGCGACTCAAGTAGTGACATTGACAACATGTTCGACACTATACTTGTTGCTATGAGTCACGTAGTTTTGCGACGTCATATCTTTTGTCACTAATAATGACGCTAAATGGTTGTTTTTTGGTAGTCAGGGGCTAATTGATATGAACTTTTCCCAATCCCCCACGTGTCATCATTTCACTGGTCCGAACACGTCATCTACCAACATTTGAATTACCCGCCCGTTCTATAAATACCCACCCATGTATTTCATTTTTCATTAGCTATGAAATAGTAACTACTTTCTATCTCTAATTCTTGTAACCGTTCTTGTAACAAACTCATTATTCAATAACAAATCATTTGGCTTAATCTGTGATTTACTTTCTTCTATAGCAGATCCGGATTATCTACAGCTCTTATTCGAATCTTTTGATTCATATAAGTTCATATTAAGTGGTATCATAGCTTCTTTCTTGGCAGCTCAGACCATTTTATCAAAAAAGAAAACACAAAAAGAAGTTTTCAGCGGTTAGTTTTCCGATCGACGGGTCAGTATGTTTTTGGTATTCAGTAGTGCTACACTAGTACTGTGATCATTTGTATGATATCCGTTCCGAAACACGACCAAGTGTCAAGTATTCATCACGATCATGAGAAGAACACATAAGTGTTTAAATTCTCTGTTTATGAACCAATGATCAATTTTTATTGACTTCAATTGGCCAAGAAACGGTTTAAAGTTGTTAATTATTGCTCAATTGAAGAAGAATGTGTGGAAAACTAAAACGGGGTTGAATAGTTTTACCGTTTTTGTCTCGTTATAAAATTCACTTTAGAAAAACTTTGATTCGAGTTATCCTGAAATCAAGTAATTGCTATATGAACACAATATGACTATACTAAAGTAACTAACAATGGTTGTAAAAAAGGTTTTCACGAATGATACTTTGTACGTACTTCTAAGTTATAATGCAAATATCTTTTATGCAGTAACAAGGGTGACCAACTTGATAAAGAAAACTGTATAAACATTTGTATGCACATGACATATATAGTGTTGTACTAGTGGCACTAATGCGTGTGTTATCATAAGCTAAATGTAAGTGTTTACCATTAGGATGAAGAACTTGACCAGTCATATAGAGTCCTGATATGCAAGGAACATGTATGATGGAGCAACCTCGTAAGGTTGACCTGCCCGATTCATGGGCACCGTTGACCCAAACCTTGTTATGTCCTTGTCATTGAGTACTGAAGCTTGCAGTGGTGTCCAAATAGGACCAGGGGCCACACCATTTACACGAATATTCTTTTCGGTCAAATGCAATGCTAGACCCCTTGTGAAGGATACGATGGCCCCCTTTGTTGAAGTGTAGTCAAGCCAACTTGGTGGGTCGGGATTGTATGCTAACACTGATGTTGTGTTTATGATGCTGCTTTCTTCTTTCATGTGCATCAAAGCATGCCTACATAAAAAATAAGTCGTTACAACCCATCTACATATATATATTTTTTTAAAGAAAAAGGCTGGAGATAAATAACAGCTTTTAACTGGTTCCTATCTAAGTGATCGCCCTATGTCTAGTTATAAGAATTTAAAAAAGCCTGTGTTAAAATGGTAACATCAATGTATAAAAAAATGACTTATGAATTATTCAGTATTTCAAATACTTATAAGATTATAATGCATCCTAGAAAAGATATCATTAACATGTTAAGAAACGATACATACTTTGTCAAGAAGAAATATGAGAAAATATTGGTCCGAAACACCTTTTCAAGCCTCTCCTCTGTGATCTCTTCAAACGAATACGAATACGTATCGTTTTGCACGGCTGGAAGGTTCACTAGGACATCAATGCCTCCATATTTAGCAATGACCTCATCAACAACATTCTTGCAATTTTTATCATACCTAAGATCCGTAGGTATGGCAATAGGATCAACCGAGCCTTCCATTTTTTGACTCATTTATAATATCCAGTGTGTCTTTTGCATCTATGTCCTCATCGCCCTTCACATAAGTAAATGCTATAGTCACACTCTCTTTAGCATAGTGGTAACAAACTGACCTTCCAATACCTGAATCTCCTCCTGCTACTAACGCCACCTTTCCCTGTGCCAAGAAGCTAAACACTTTCAGTTACTTGGATTACTCACTGGTCTATAACACTTTCAGCTCTTATGGGCAGGCTGGATTTGCAACCCTTTATTAACAACTACAATGGTTGTTTAACAACAAATATAACAAATAATGTTTTATTTAACAACTAATCAACATGAAATGTACCTTGAGTTTATTAGAGGGCTTGTAATGAGGGTTAGCGAATAGAGGTCGAGGGTTCATGAGATATTCTTTCCTGGTTGTGACTCTTGGTTCTGTGGTGGAAATGCGCGTTCTCCTTCTTCCATCCACATTTCCTTAGACTAAAATAAATTCAACAAAGTCCAATAGTTAGGATAATATAATTGCATGAAAGCTTATAATCAACTCCTACTAACATAATTAATAAAATTGGAAATTGTCTATAACTTAATCAAAATAATCAACTAGAACTGAATAAATTGCTTATATAATCAAAGACCATAAAGGTGCGAATAGCGAATAGCGGATCCCGCCTTAGAAGACTTCCTATCGCCGGTGCAACCCCATTAGTGATAATTCCTGTTGTAACAGGCTAAGTTGCAGGGGACGGAAGCGGAGACGGGACGGAGAAAGCGGCAACATCCTAAAATTCAAGAAGCAGATGCGGCGAGGAAACGTCTATGTGTTTTATAAAAACACTATTAATTATAACTTATCTCATCAGCTAAAGAATCTAATAAAATTCCTTTTATTAGATTCTATAAACAAAAAACGTCAATCATCTTTTTCATAGTCGAAAATTGCTTAAATGATCACGTGATTCTGAAAAAGTTGACGTAATTAACTATAAACGATCGAAAACATCTTTTATAAATATTAACTCTATAAAATAAATAATAAAATCAATATGTACTCTAAAATGTTAATATACGTAGTTAACTTGGAAAATAAGGTTATGTAACTAAAACCCATCATCTTGAGGCTGTATTCCACATACCTGAATGGATATATTGTACTTTGCAAAAAAATTGAAATATTTTGTACTAAGTAAAAAATTGAAAGTTTTGAAAAAGGTATAGGATGTTCAAAAAAGAAAATTGATCGTTTTTTTACTTACCCCCACCCACGTGGATAACTCTGCACAACTTCCCACACAACAAATATAAAAGTATATACTTTCAAATTCCAATGTTTTATTTCACTTTGCTTCTCTCTCTCTAATGTGATGCCCAACTTGTCCCTGTGTTTAACAACCATCATGCCGGAAAAACATTTACAGTAACACATAAACCTAACGCCGGAAATTTGATAGGAAACGTGACTTTTTGCGCCAGAAACGTTTCTCCAAACGTTTCCTAGATAAGGATAGGCGTACCCCAATTGAAGAAACGTTTTCACTTTTCCCGGGACGTTTCCCAGACGTTTCCCCGCGTTTCCTGGCGTTTCCCATTTCCGGGATGTTTCGGGTACGTGATACGGCATCCCGGAGGCGTTTCCGTGTATCCTAGGTAACAGGTGATGAACTAAACAAGCTACGTGACAATAAATATGACTTGTGTGCGATTGAAATCTTGCATGAGGTGGACACCATCGAATGCTATCACAATTACTTAAGATATATAGATGAATTGAATGAAGGGACATTTAGTGAGAAGTTTATATAGAGAGAGAGCAGAATGCAGGAAAAGGTAATCAATCATCTTAGAGTAAATCAAAAATTACGCACGTCTTTCAACCTTTCTTAATGTAGCAAGCTAGTGACAGGCCTTATAATCGTTCCACATTATTGATTCTCAAATTAATTTATAAATTTTTGGTTCTATAGCGCATCGGTTGGTTGGTAGGGATAATAGTTTATCCTTTTGAAGGGTTATTAAGATTTGTATCCATCGTGGGTCGGTTGTAGGGCTATTCTCAATTGCCAATTTATATTGCATGCATTAATTATCTTCGGTTTTTACATGCGATAATTTGGTTTTTATCATTACTACTGCAACGATTGTTATGATGGGTTAGGTTTGATTCTTTCATGCGTCTTAAACCCTAATTTTTCAGTTAGGGTTTTTTCATTACTATTTGGCTGTTACATGTTCGTTGTGATATATTATTGTTATTCGATTGGTGTTTTGTGGTGTTCGTGAGTTTTTGAGAGATGGAGAAAGGTTTTCTTAATAATAGTGAGAATACAAGTAAGGGTCCTTCATCTAGTGTGGTCGATCATACTAGAATGATGGATAAAGGGTTTCTTAACAAACATAGTGGTACTAAAGGGTTTAAATCTGTTGGCAAACCTGATGATTGTTTTGGTGAGTTCAACATTGATTCAACGGAGACAGGTGCTGAATTCGTGAAGCCGGTTTCACGTTCCTATCCTGCTACTGAGCAATGTTGTGAGATACCACGAGTTGTTTCAGATTCTCGTGTGGCTGAAACAATAGTGAATTTGGCTTCTCTGTTAACACATATGATGAAAACATTAATCACTTTAATTCTTCTCATGTGAAAACTAGTCACCCTAGTGGTACTGCTCAGGTTGTCTTGGATGCTTGTCAAAGTTTTGAGGAAGCAATGCATGGTGCTGACTATGAGAATGCGAAGATGGATTCTTCACATCATTTTGCTCGGAATGATTCTACTACAAACACTCAAAGTGATCTGAAACTGTCTACTACAAATGTATCTAATGTGAAGCCAGTTTCTTGTGCGGGTGCCACTTCTAATGAACCACCGAAGCACAAGTCTAACTTTCGCAGGCTGGAGTGTAGCAATAAAAATAATAAAGTGGACCTTTATGTTCCTATGAACGTGGTGGAAGAGGTAAACTCTAGATTTGAGAATACTTTATATGGGTACTTTCTTGGTAAACACATTGCTTTCCCGGTTGTTGATTATTATGTACGTAACAAGTGGGCTAACTATGGCGTTCAAAAGTTATGATGAATGCAAAGGTTTCTTCTTCTTTAAGTTTAATTCGATGCAAGGTGTTGATGATGTGCTTGAAAATGGCCGTGGATGATTAGAAATGTGCCTATTATTCTTAAACATTGGACCCTAAACACCAACCTACTTAAAGAGGTTTGACTAATATTCGGTATGGGTTAAATTTCATGATGTGCCCTTGCTATGTTTTTCGATGATGGTCTCAGCCTCCTAGCCACACTGATTGGTATGCCAAAGATGTTAGATTCTTACACTAGTCAAATGTGCTTGGAATCATGGGGTCGAAGTAGTTTTGCTAGGTGCTTGATTGATGTTAAGGCAGATCAGGCTCTTACGGAGAGCATCATCACGAGATACCTTTACTTGATGGGACGGTTCTAATATTGAAAATATTCGGTTGAATACTGAATGGAAACCGACTTGGTGTGATACGTGTAAGCTTTTTGGTCATATGCTACTTGACCGTCCTAATCTGTTTCACCTCCTACTCACCCTAAGCAGTGTTAATGATGGTTTTAAAAAGTCAATAACAAGAATAAGGGTAGGAATGGTGGTCAAAGTGTTCCAGTAAGGAGGTTTTACTAAACCTAGTATGGGTCCTAAGTTTAGGTATCAACCTAAAGCGCCTCCTCCCGAACACAAGAAGGTAGAAAATACAAAGAAGAAAGACCTTGAAGTGGCGATCTGAGTGGGATTGCTACATCTAATCCTTTTGAGGCTCTAGATACGATTGATTCTGATGAATGTGGCAATCCTACTGATGTAGAGGAGTCTGGTAACACAATGGAAGCAAAGGAGGTTTGGTCAATTAAGACAGGTAATGTATCACATGTTCCAAATGTGAGTGATTTAATGAAAGATAACGAGGTTGGTCCTACCCCTATTGTTGAGAAAATTGGAGAGTTTGAAAAGCTTCTTATGGATGGGAAAGCTACTCTTGTTGATGATAATGGTATTCCTATTAAAAAGGTTGCTTATACTTCTTTTACTAAGAGGGTTAACCCATTCACTAAGGTGAGAGAGATTGTGGATCCTGATAGTGAAGAAGAGGTGGTTGAGAGCACCTTTGATGAGACGAGTAATCTATTTGGTGGTGGTCATGATCGTGAAGATGATTATGATGACTATGACTATGATAACTATATATGCGGATCAAGTTTACGATCTTCCAGGTAATCGGGATGCTTATTATGACACGTATGGTATCAAGCTTCAAGGCCTTGGTAGGAAGTAATTTTATCTCCATAGGAGTATAATGTTATTTTTTGAGTAGTGGTTTATTTATTTTTTGGGTAAAGGGAGTAATCACGCACCTGGTAAATATATTAACCAAAAAGCGTTTAAGTACAATGGATATGAGTGAAATCCCATATCTCCCGTTACATAGGCATAAAGCTTACATAACAAGATACTATCTATTTTCTAAAAAGAAAACAAACCACTACTCAAATGATAACATAGGACATAACGAAAAAATTACTTCATAGGTCCTTGAAGCTTGGTGCCATACATGGCATTAAAGGCATCCAAATTCCGGGAAGATCGAAACACGCTTCGCATAGTCATCGTAGTCATAGTCATCATACTCATCTTCAAACTCATGGCCACCACCGAATAGATTAGCAGACTCATCAAATGGGTTAGCAACCACCTCATCTTCAGAATCAGACACCACGATCTCTCACACTTTAGAAAAATGGTTAACTCTCTTAGTAGAAAAGGCAGTCGGAATACAAGAATCACTAGTTTTAGGAGCCACACCCGACTCCATCTCATTCAAATCACTCACAAGGGGTTCTTGTGATGCATTACTTGTCTTAGTAGACTTATCTTCATTAACTTCCATTGTACGACCAGAATCCACATCCTTGTTGGTGTCATTTGAAGGAATACCAAAAGCATCCGTATATTCCATATTAAGAGCATCAAACCGATTAGATGTAGAGATCTTTGTTCCACTCGAACTAGCCACATCAGAAGCATTCTTCTTAGTGACTTCCACTTTTATAGGTTAGGAGGAGTCTTTTTGGGTTTATATTGAAGCGCTTACCCAGCAGGGTTTAGTAAACCCTCCTTGACCCGGAATAGTAGAACCACCTTGCTTTCCTTCTTCTTATTATTGACCGTCTTGAAACCATCATTAACACGCTTAGTAGGTGAGCGGGAGGTTCAACAACTTTAAGACATTCAATAAGAGTATGACCAAAATCTTACATTTATCACAATGAGGTGGTTTCCACTCATATTCAACCCGTATCTTCTCAATAGTCGAACCCGACCCATCAAGTAACGGTATCTCAACGATGAAGGCGTCCCTAAGCACCTCATCCGACTTCACTTCAATCATGCATCTAGCAAAACTACTACGACCCCACGAGTCCTTGCACATTTGGCTAGTAAAAGCATCTAACCTTTTGGCGTGCCTATCAATGTGGCAAGGAGACTAAGGCCATCATCGAAAAACATAGCAAGAGGAACATCATGGAATTTAACCCACACGGGATGTTGGTCAAATCCTCTTTAAGTAAATTGGTGTTCAATGTCCATGGTTTAAGAATAATAGGTACATTTCTAATCAACCAAGGACCGTTTTCAAGAACATCATCAACACCTTTCTTGAATTGAACTTAAAAAGAAGAACCCTTTGCATTCATCATTACCTTTTGTATACCAAACTTAGCCCACGCATTGCGTATAAAGTAATCAACAACGGGGAAAAGCAAGGCGTTGACCAAGGAAATACCCATACAAAGTATTCTCAAACCTAGTGTTCACCTCTTCAACCACTTTCATCGGGACGGAAAGATCCACACCATTAGCTTTCTTACTACACTCCAACCTACGAAAGTTTGACATGTGTTTCTTTGGTTCGGTAGAAGTAACACCGACATCGATGAAGAAGGTTGTTTCAAAGCATACACACCAACCTTCTCAATACCAAAGCCCCATGTGCATTCGTATCAACCTTATCATTAGCATTATTATGGCCATTAACATTAGAAGCCATAGGACCACTCGTATCTTGAGGAGGTTTGAATAATAACCAATAGCGATAAGCATCTCCTCTAGCTCCTTCGTAGCTGCGGCACCTTAAGATGCTCAAATGGATTAGCCCGGAGAAGTAGTAGCATCCATTGTCACGGGTGGTTTTAATGGTTGCCCATCGTCACCCACAAGAACAAGTTTTCCTCAAAGATTTGTTTTCAATAGCACGAATTTTCAATAAAGTATCATGACCTCGGGCGTGTCATGACTAGGTGCGTCATGACTAAGGCTTGAACCAAGTGAAATGTTGGAATTATATAACATGACTAATCATAAATATAAACAATAAACATCAAAGTAAGTGCGGGCGTATAGGAACATATAATGAATAATTAATTAACTAAAGAATAAAGTATCGTACCTTTCTTGATTCTAGCGAACAAGAATCAAATCCACAAACTAGCAATTAGGATGAACCCTAATTAGGGTTTATAGGATTATAAAATTACCCTTACCGTTTTGTAATTCAATCCAAGATAATAACAAAAGTATGTTATTACTATGTTCTTGTACACACGTACTAAACCGAATTAAAGTAATGCTAGTTTTATCAAACAAATAACTTGGTTTGTGGAAAAGTAATGGATCGACACCCACAAAGGTGTTCGATCGGTTTGGAGAAAAAACACACAAAACAATTTTAGGGTTTAGCTAATGAGCACAAGAGATGGAAAAATAAAACCCTAGCCTTGTTTATATACCCAAGCAAACTTGGTGAACAAGTTGGTTTTCTTTCCTTGTTTTCTCCTTGGCGATCGGTTTATGATATCCCATAGGGATTCGGAACCTTCCCAACTTTGCAATTAAGTCCTTTTCCAAATACCTTTAACGACCGTTAGTCCATTACATTAATTACTTAACGTTCGTTAGTTATTTCGTTTAATAAATAAATAAATATAACGTTTATATTTAATTATTAACTTTAAATTCTCATACGTAAAGTGTGCAATCCCATAGTCTCGAGTTCGATCCTAACTCACGTCTATTAATTTATTGTCCATAAAACCAACGACTCCCACTTGGACATATCTTAATAGAGTGATCACATTCGGTTAGCGTCTAGCAACACTTGATGCCTCTAGTACAACTCGAGCAAGGCTCTGGAAAACCTTTTAATGATTTCTCATTATTATTATCCTTTTGTTTCTAATACCATGTTAAATAAAGATATGGAATTAAGTCATTCTTTATTCAACCATTACATTTCTCGTTATTAGTGATTGAGCAAGATTACCAAATCTTACGAACATATTCGGGGAGAACTTTGGGCATGGCCATGCAAACATCTTGTCAACCCTACGAGGGGCCCGTGATATTAAACTCAAAATAAATTTGAAGGAACAAATTCTATCTTGACTACGAGAATAACCCATGAACTTTGCAACACTTGAAACAACCCTTATGACTACCGATTCGTATAGCGTTAAGTTGTTCCACGAAGTGCACTACATTCATGACACTTATCGGTATCTCAAGTCGAGGATAACTATTCATAATTTACTTATAACAATATCCATAAAGTAAATTATGTAGTTGGGATAAGTCCTATATTCAATTCATTGAATATCATCGAAAATGGTATGCATTCTCATCAATATACTTTCAAGTATATTCTACCATATCTCTCGATTTGTCTTAGTTTAATGATACTCCCATATCATTAATCGACAATGGACGATTTAGAATAAATAAATTTATTCACGGATTAAACATGCAAATATAGGATACAATATATTATAAAATCAAACATACCAAGTATTTGATTTATATTATAACAATTGTTTAACATCCCTTATCCAAATACCAAATAGATCAATGCATGAAAATTCCGGTTGATGAATTATGCCTCAAGTAATGACAATCATACTTGTTGACAAGGCATAAATCAACCAACTTGATCTATCATAATTTTGAGAATACTTATTTCAAGAATTCAATTAATGAAGTCCTTGTATGTGTGCATTCAACAATCACATAATAATTCATAAAGTGTGTGACATCCTCTATCACCAATTTATGACAATTTAAACTTTCAAACATTTTAAAGTTTAAAGTATTCTTATTCTTTTAATGTATAATGCAAGCTGTGCTCTTAGTAGCACAACTAGTTCACATGGCCATTAACAAGGATGAAATCCTACCATGACTAGTATTGAGTGTCATCTCAATTAAACCGACATCATTGTATACAAACAACAATATGCTCATTAAAACTCCGTAAACTTTAATATCTTATTGTGTAATGTTTGATGCTTTCCTAACTTTCAAGTTTAAAGGCGATGACAATTTGCACAACATTTGACATATTGTTCATCCATAGAATCTAGGAGCAATTCGGTGAGGATGTAATTCTATTAGAATATTCATTACACAAGTTATCTAATAACTTTTAGTTAGATATCAATGTTGTCAAATCACTATCATTCAAGAATGATACAACAATTTTAATACACAACATGATGTACATGATGAATCTGGTCAAACTTAGAATTCATTCACGTTCTATCTTGTCAAAAGATATTTATCAATTTCCCAAATGATATATCATGTTTTATTAGAATCATTTATTTTCTTGCACATGTTTATTAACAATAAACATATATTTCAAGGTTGTATGTTTTAATTCTTAAATCTTACAAGTGAAGTTTCATTCAATCTAAGACTTAACATTTAGCTTACAAGGAATGTTACTTACTATATGTTATACAACATATAAGATTTAAAAACTTAACATAATACTCCCACTAGCTTTTAGGAATACTTAAAATTTATCTTATTTCAATTATAAATCAAAACTAAGATTTAATAATTAAATATAAGAATAATTTCATAGATGCATATATGCATTTATCCATTCATGAATTATTGCACTTAGTACACTACCAAAGATTATATGAATTCAAAAAACCTTTCAATTACTTACCGTCCTCGCTCAAGTAATTTCTCAAGAAAGAGTTTTGATATTCCATTGTCATATTTCATATTAATGAAAACAAGTATGACAATTATCATCTTTATATATTTAATGTGTCTAGGAAAGAATATTCAATCATAATTAATTGCTTAAGTATGATTAATAATCTTGTCATAAAACATGCATTAAATATGTGTACAATATTGTCCATATGATTTCTACATAGAAATTCAAACCACTAGGGTTTTCATCTCTTTGAAGAAACTCATTTCCATTCTCTAGTCTAACTATTAAGATAAACCAAATTTCCAAAATTGATTATCTTTATGGACATGACATCTTTAACATTCATAGTATGAGTAATTTACCCAATTCAATATTTGGTAATCCATCATAATGATTATCGGGTTTACTATAATCACTGTAACTCATATTTCTCGACATATAAGTCAAATATCGAGATATCCTTGCGAGATCTATGAATGAAAATTCCATCATCATGAGGTCTATCATTTACATGTCTAACCTCATCATGATATTTACTAGTGTGTTTTAGAAGATTATGTATCTTGTAATTTTATCTTTCAAGATAAAAAAACTCCCACTTGCCTTTTGTAATATATAGACTATCTATATATACTTAGCAATTAGAGCAAAACTACATTGTTCTCTTTTGGGACATTACAAATACACATTGATAATTCTTGACTTTAGTTTGTTAATAACCTATTCATAAGTAGTTTAACAAATTCGAATCTTCAATTTTAAAACTTAATGTGATTCATCACATTCCATAATGAAATGGTGTTTTATTAATCTTCTAGGTTGGAGTCATATTGAGTATATTCAATCCATACTCAATATTCTAACCTTGTTACTTTTAAGAAAGAAGTTATGGTTATCATGAATCAAACAAATCAAATAGAGTTTGATTCTCCTAGCTGAACATACCATCAACTTGTGGTATTCATTAGAATTAATATTGTAAGACAATCTAACAATATATAAGATAAACATATTCCTTTTGGCTTACCTATTTACCAACTAAGTCAACAATGGTATAATAGACTTTCCAAGCCAATTGCATGCTTTATAACACAAGTACCTTTTAACCAAGTCACTTCATATCCATGTTTCAACAAGAAACATAAACTGTTATAATCCCATTATCGTTATAAATCATTGATCAACTCAATGACTTCTTGTATATGTCTTAATTAAAAACATAACAAGTTAACGTCTTACTTTATTATAAGTCTTAAAAGACTTTATGTTTATGTCTTTACAATGAATCATAAACATGTTTAACTAAAGTAATTATGAACACAACTCTTGGTTTCAATAGTAATTTCAAGTTAATTTATTTTACTTCACAATAATGTAGGACTACATTATTTTTCATTTATGTCATTCAAAATACATAAATAAACAAATTGAAGTAGGATTAGATTACTTTATTTAATTTTATGTCATTCTAATAATACATAAATATTTAATTTGAAGTAGTCTTATATATCATTTTGACACATGTTCTAAATACTTGTCTAATTTAGAAGCGCAAATATGTCCATGCAAGGTCGACTTTACATAGAGATTTACTTTGTTGTTGCAATCTCGCCAAGTTCGACATGCGTAAATTGCAACACCAAGTGTTTCTTGAATTAGATATGTACAAGTTATATTAGAGCGTTAGTCTCTTACCTTGCGATCAAGAGAATCCATTAAATCATATAACTATATGTTGTACCTTGCACACAATATAGATTTCTCCCACTTGTGCATGGAACAACATCATGTAGCGAATAAACAACACGACATATGTTTGTTTATGTGACTAATATGATTGTGTCATTGATATTAGCATAACTAGTAGATGTAGAACCACTTCATTGTCTAATAAGGAAGCGTACATGACTATCCTTGAAAACATAAGTGTCTACAAGTGGAAAGTAATTATCTTAAGACATTCTAGAGATAATCGGGTTACTACCAAGATGACAAAGCTTGTAACTCCCCTGAATAAGAGATCATTACATTAATTCCTTATTCGGTAATAAGAACACAACACTCCTTTGGATTTGACAACATTGTAAGTGTTTCATTAACGATGAAAGAAAATAGTGTTCTATTTACTTCCTACACCTTTGAGAAAGTCCATACATAACAATTACAAATGTACTTAAAGAATGTATTCTACTATGTAGATGATGAATTTATCCATCAATGCTATTAACTTGAAAAATTGGGCATGCAATTTCTTTCTTAATAGTTCTACTATTCCAACAATTGTAAGTAGTACTTTTAAATGGTCAAAACACAACAACTAGATAAAATATGCTAGTTTGTCTTTTACCAATTATACGATAATTAGTCTAGCTTCTAATTTAATAACTCGAAATATGCAATTTTCTTAACTATTAAAATTTGCTTACGAGTTATGTATTTAGAATTTAGACAATTCTAATTGTCCTATCATACCTTTCTTCATTCATGAAAAGGAATAGGATTGAATCTCACTCTTTCTTAGAAAAGAGGACTAGGTTTATTCTTTTAGTAAAGTTGACTCTACCAAAAACCCTTACGGTGTAGATCAATTTACCAATGAGAATAACCTCGTTTACGGTTTAATGTTGCATTAATACATTTAAAGAATTAGCAAAATTCAATTTTAGTATTTTCGATAATTAAACTTTTCAAGAAAATAAAATACCCAAGGTAATATTCATATAACCATAGAATTTTCTCGAAAACTAGGATCCAAATTATCATAGGTTCATTACATCGGTTGATGCGCTAGCAACGAGCATATAATAAGGTGTCTGTCGAACATTAATTGGCAAACAATTTCCAACTCCTAGATCATTATGGGATTTATATTTTCCAACGCTATTGCAAATATAAACATGTTTCATCCCATCTTATGCCATTGAGTCCGGTCTCACTTCTACTCAACTTAAGTGTCTAACTTAAGAGCGCAAATATGTCCATGTAAGGTCGACTTTACATAGAGATTTACCTCTCCATCACAATCTAGCCAAGTCTTGTCATGGCGTAAATTGCAACTTCAAGTGTTCCTTTTAATTAGATGGCATATTCTTAATTTAAAAGGGTACTAGTTTTGATTTTATGTGGTCAAATCAAATATGTACAAAGATGTCATGCATTCATCTTGTAGCATAATTTTAATAAAAAACTTTTATTACCAATTCATAAAGATCAAATTATCAAAGTTTTGATTGAGGTATTGGGTTCACCAATCAAGGAATTTAGTGTTAATTATCATCCATTATACCGTACTTTTGCATAAGTGTAAACACTTAGTGTTTGGATAATTACCACCGAAGTGGCGCATGGAATTAAAACTAATTAGCCTTAAGATGAGCTTGTACTTTTATGGCTTACTAAGTAGCTCCATTCGAACTTCTGAGAGGCGGAGGACCGGTGGCGCAAAAGCATAACCTTAGACATCCTTTCGGTGTGTATGCGCACTTCTTAAATAACCCTTTATAGTTCATTCTAATGGGTGAGCCGTTCGGTCATTGTACCAAAGTCACCAATCAATTAAACTATTGAAAACTTAACTCTTCCAAAACAAATCAAATTTCACCATTGTTTAGTCCGTATTATTTTCTATTCAAAATTACCCTTTGCTTAAAATTGTCGCACATAATAAACAAACAAGTAATACCAATAAAAAATATAAACAACTAAAAACAATGCGCACATAATAAACAATTTATACGTGTAAACAAGTAGCCACATGCAACTTATTCGATAAAACCCTATTAATAATCAATGTCTAGGTTAAATTAACGTATATATTAATTAGGGCTTTCACTCTCTCAATTGAAAGTGAGCCACATACATCGACGAATCGATTGCGTAAACCCATAATTAATGATATACCAAATTGCACATAATTGATTCATTAATGTATATAATTGGAGTCATCCCAATTCAAGATTTATCATAAATATACATGTGTATAAAACTTAACAATTAATCCAATCTTAACAATTAAATAATAATACAAGCAACTATCCATGACAAACATGCATGTATCATCATGGATATAACATAACAATTATTCAATTAAGTCACAAGATCGCATACAATTCCATGTCACATAACACTTTATTCATGAATTTATCACGTAACAAATATATTAAATCTAGGTTTCGATATTGATAACATAACAATTAATATAAACCCTAAAAAATTTAGGAAATCGACTAAAAATTTTAGGGTTTCCACCCATAAAAAATTTCGATCCATAATAGATTTTTAAAACCAAATTAGGGCAAAAGCCTTAACCCTAAAATTAGGGTTTATATAATCATAACCAAAACCCTAGAATAAATCATATCAAACACAATACAATATCCGTTTTTACGTGTTTAGTAATTAATTACTCATTAAAACCAATGACTCGTGATGCCCTTTGTTGGAATTATATAACATGACTAATCATAAATATAAACAATAAACATCAAAGTAAGTGCGGGCGTATAGGAACATATAATGAATAATTAATTAACTAAAGAATAAAGTATCGTACCTTTCTTGATTCTAGCGAACAAGAATCAAATCCACAAACTAGCAATTAGGATGAACCCTAATTAGGGTTTATAGGATTATAAAATTACCCTTACCGTTTTGTAATTCAATCCAAGATAATAACAAAAGTATGTTATTACTATGTTCTTGTACACGTACTAAACCGAATTAAAGTAATGCTAGTTTTATCAAACAAATAACTTGGTTTGTGGAAAAGTAATGGATCGACACCCACAAAGGTGTTCGATCGGTTTGGAGAAAAAAACACACACAAAACAATTTTAGGGTTTAGCTAATGAGCACAAGAGATGGAAAAATAAAACCCTAGCCTTGTTTATATACCCAAGCAAACTTGGTGAACAAGTTGGTTTTCTTTCCTTGTTTTCTCTCCTTGGCGATCGGTTTATGGTATCCCATAGGGATTCGGAACCTTCAACTTTGCAATTTAGTCCTTTTCCAAATACCTTTAACGACCCGTTAGTCCATTACATTAATTACTTAACGTTCGTTAGTTATTTCGTTTAATAAATAAATAAATATAACGTTTATATTTAATTATTAACTTTAAATTCTCATACGTAAAGTGTGCAATCCCATAGTCTCGAGTTCGATCCTAACTCACGTCTATTAATTTATTGTCCATAAAACCAACATCATACTAATCAATTAAGTCGGTTATTTGATAGCGTTTATTGGCGTGAATATATATAAGGAGGAGACTTTCTACAAAATATAATGCACCATTATTTTCAAACTCTCAAACACTTCACCACCAACCAAGCGATAAACTTAGCATTAGTAATGGAAATTACCAAAATTGAAATAGTTCAAAGTTTGACACTCTTAAATGCTATACACGCTTTCTTATATCGTTGAAAGCAATTAGGCGTTCAACTATGAATACTCTTGAACAACGACCGTATAAACATTTTTAAATATTTGGTTTATTACATTGGTTTTGGCGGTGATATGATTGTTTGTCTTGGTAATAGTGTAAGTAAAAGATGAGTGATGCGACATAATTTTATCAACTAAAAAGAAAGGTGGATGAGCTATGTATGGATAAATAATTTTATTGGAGCTAGGTATGAGTGTTGGGTGTGTTTATTTAGAGTAATTAATCCGACCCATATTAATGATGGATCAAGATTTACCTTGTTGAAAGGAAAAAAAGGGTAAATTCTTGTTGGATATATAAGATGTTACTCACTAAAATTGCTCAAAAAATTATTAAGCGTTATTTAGGAGAAAAATAGTAGTATTAAGATTAATATTCCAAAACATAAAACTTAAATACTCTTTCTTTATGAAATATTTGTGAAGGCATCGGTTATACAGTACAATCTATTACATCTTGATTGTTCCTTTTATACACTAAGTTTCACCAACTTTGCATGGTGCGAAAACATATACAAAACTTAGTCAAATATAGTGAGCATTTCTACCGACACACTTGTGCTCATTTACCACATGTATTTGACCAAAAGAATAGAAAAGCAAGTTTCATTTTCTTGCTTGATTGAACATGTTTTAAATTCACGAAAACTATTCCTTTGCCAACCTTAATAGTAAGGCTTGTCCCAAATGTCTTCCTTTTCTTTTTACGGCAAAACACATTAGTTTACATTCTCTATAATGTGTTTTGTTTGAACTCCCAACTTTATGCGAGCTCACGAAAATTTTCTCGTGGAAGTGCTTTTGAAAATTTCTTCTAGTAACTCATTCGTTCCACAAAATTCGGGTTGCAGCTCAGTCTTCAATTACTTCTACGATAAAATGATGTTTCAAAGAGATATGCTTTGTGCGGTTATGATGAACCGGGTTCATTGCAGTTACTATTGCCGAGATCTTTGTCAGAGAAAATTGTTGTAAACTTCAATAGCTTTTCTCCAATATCTTCAAATTCTTAGTATCCAAATTGCTTGTGATGTGGCTAGAGCTACGCTACGTGATGATTCTTGTTGTTTGTTGCTTCTTGGAGCACCAACTAAACACACTGAACCAAGTAAAAAAATATATCCGGATGTATTTTTCATATCATCATACATCCTCCTAATCACTATCACAAAAACTATGCAAATTTACATCTAAATTTTTGAACTTGATTCCAAAATCTTCGTGCCTGCAAATATCTTAAATTTATTTTACCAACTCCCATGTGTCGACTAGGATTGTGCATGAACCTTGAGAGTAAACTTACGGCAAACATGATGTCGGGCCTTATTGCTATGAGGTATAACAAATTCCCACCAAACTTGATAAAGTGTGGCGTCAACTTTACTCGAACAAGTCATCTTTCATAAGCTTCTCGTTGTGACCAAAGGAGTGTCATTCGGTTCGCATTTCGACATATCCAAATTCTTCAAAATCTTCTCGACATCTGTTCTTGACCAAAAAAAATATACTCCGCCATCGTCTTGATATATTTCCATTTCGAGAAAATGATTTAGAATTCCTAAATCACTCATCTAAATATTTTGGATCATTTCATTTTGAAATTTTCAATCTTGTTATTCCATGTGAACACAAGATCATCGACATAGAGCGCTACAATTAGAATGTCATTTTGTACCTTTATTTTTAACACACAAAGTCGGCTCGCTTTGCTTTGATCAAAATCTTTTCCTTAATAAACCATCGACTGGATATACCATGCTCATGGTGGTTGCTTGAGTCCGTGGGCGCTTTCTTCAACTTGTAAACTTTTCTTCTTTTCCTTCAACCTTGAATCATTGAGGTTGATTCATATAAACTTATTCTTTAAGTTCTCCATTGAAAATTGTTGACTTGACGTCGAGTTGATAGAGTAACCAAACTTTATGTCGATAGTGAGATGATTACTCGGATTTGTGTCCATTCGTGCAAGCTGGAGCAAATGTCTTGTGGTAGTCAATTCATGGTTGTTGTGAGTAACTTTTGCGACTAGTCTTGCCTTATTCCTTTGAGCGGAACCATCGCATTGTCTTGACTTTGTACACCCATTTGACACCAATAACGTCTTTGTCTAATAGTGCATCTCTGAGCTCCCATGTGTTGTTCTTTTTCGATAACTTGAATTTCGTCCTCCATTGATTTCTTTCCATGATTCATCTCTAATCTCTTCTTCAAAAGTTTACGGTTCTACATGACAAAAATTAGCATTGTATATTTTGTCAATGAGCAGTATTTTCTTGGTGGTGGACTTTGAGATTTTTCATCATGTTCTTTGGGTACCAAGTCATGTGATGGTTGATTTTCATCACTTTCTACATGTGCTTCATCACGTATATTGTTAGTTGGAAAACTTGTTTCTTCCATTTTTTCTTCTTCCCAATTCCGGAAGAATTTTCATCAAAGTTACATCTCAACTAACTATTACATTTTTTGTTTTAGGCTATATAATCTATAATCTTTTGACTTGCTACTATAGCCTACAAAATGCACTTTCACTTTTCTCATTTAACTTATATCTTTTTGCTTTGGTATCCGAGAATAACAACGCACCCAAAACTTCAAGATGTCTTAGAAGGTTATTCCATTTCACGCTTCAAGTGGAGTCTTATTATCGAGGGCTTTTGTTAGAATTCTATTCAACAAATATATTGCTTTTAAGCGGTTCGACCAAAAAATTTTGGTAAACCGTCTCATGCATCATTCATTTCGCCATTTCTACAACGGTCTGATTCTTTTTCTCGACTACACCATTTTGTTTAGGTGTATATCGAGTTTTGAGTTGTCTGTGCATGCCTTCATCCTTACAGAACTTGCCAAACTCTTATGAGTTCTATTCTTTTCCTTGATCACTTCTCAAAATTTTGATAAAACTCCCCATTTGCTTTTTGACAAAATTTTTAAACTTTTTGAAAATTAAAAAACTTGAGACTTTTCTTTCAAGAAATAAACCCATGTCATTATACTAAAATCATCAAAAATAGAATTAAATAGAGATTATTACCAAACAAGTTATGGATGCATTCATAATTATAATAAGATCGACCAGAAGCAAATAACATAATCGATCATCAGTAATTTATTACAACAGTTCTAATAGTCTCAAGAACTTCATGTTCGATGCCTTGACAATCAAGTTACATATTAACAATATTTATCATAAGTTCACTCTAGTTCTAAAGGACTAACCATTGACCATCACCCGCCTGCAAAAGAGATTGCAACATCACTAACTTCAGAACCTCAAGTTTATTATAGAAAAACTAACAGCAACAAATATGTGATTCGCGAACACTTTTAAAGTGGCTTAAGAAGATGCATAAACGTTTGCTAAACGTTGTTCATATTCACAAACATGTAAATGTGTTTAAGTTAAAAGCATGGAAAAGTATAAATTATTTAACCATTTTTCTCTTACAATGGTTGGTAAAAAGGCTGTAATGAAAGATACTTTGTAAGTACTTCTAAGTTATAATGCAAGTATCTTTTATGCAGTAACAAGGGTGACCTACTGGATAAAAAGAAAACTGTATAAATATTTGTATGCACATGGCATATATAGTGTTGTACTAGTGGCACTAATGCGTGTGTTATCATAAGCAGTAACATGTAAGTGTTTACCATTAGGATGAAGAACTTGGCCAGTCATATAGGAAGAGTCCTGAGATGCAAGGAACACGTATGATGGAGCAACCTCGTAAGGTTGACCTGCCCGATTCATGGGCACCGTTGACCCAAACCTTGCTATGTCCTTGTCATTGAGTACTGAAGCTTGCAGTGGTGTCCAAATAGGACCAGGGCCACACCATTTACGAATCTTCTTTTCGGCCAAATGCAATGCTAGACCCTTGTGAAGGATACGATGGCCCCTTTGTTGAAGTGTAGTCAAGCCAACTTGGTGGGTCGGGATTGTATGCTAACACTGACGTTGTGTTTATGATGCTGCTTTCTTCTTTCATGTGCATCAAAGCATGCCTACATAAAAAATAAGTCGTTACAACCCATCTACATATATATATATTTTTTTTAAATGAAAAGGCTGGAGATAAATAACAGATTTTAACTGGCTCCTATCTAAGTGATCGCCCTATGTCTAGTTATAAGAATTTAAAAAAGCCTGTGTTAAAATGGTAACATCAATGTATAAAAAAATGACTTATGAATTATTCAGTATTTCAAATACTTATAAGATTATAATGCATCCTAGAAAAGATATCATTAACATGTTAAGAAACGATACATACTTTGTCAAGAAGAAATATGAAAATATTGGTCGAAACACCTTTTCAAGCCTCTCCTCTGTGATCTCTTCCAATGAATACTGAATCACGTATAGTATTGCACGGCTGGAAGGTTCACTAGTACATCAATGCCTCCATATTTAGCAATGACCTCATCAACAACATTCTTGCAATTTTATCATACCTAAGATCCGTAGGTATGGCAATAGGATCAACCGAGCCTTCCATTTTTGACTCATTTATAATATCCAGTGTGTCTTTTGCATCTATGTCCTCATCGCCTTCACATAAGTAAATGCTATAGTCGCACCCTCTTTAGCATAGTGGTAACAAACTGACCTTCCAATACCTGAATCTCCTCCTGCTACTAACGCCACCTTTCCTGTGCCAAGAAGCTAAACACTTTCAGTTACTTGGATTACTCACTGGTCTATAACACTTTCAGCTCTTATGGGCAGACTGGATTTGCAACCCTTTATTAACAACTACAATGGTTGTTTAACAACAAATATAGCAAATAATGTTTTATTTAACAACTAATCAACATGAAATGTACCTTGAGTTTATTAGAGGCTTGTAATGAGGGTTAGCGAATAGAGGTCGAGGGTTCATGAGATATTCTTTCCTGGTTGTGACTCTTGGTTCTGTGGTGGAAATCGCCGTTCTCCTTCTTCCATCCACATTTCCTTAGACTAAAATAAATTCAACAAAGTCCAATAGTTAGGATAATATAATTGCATGAAAGCTTATAATCAACTCCTACTAACATAATTAAAAATATTGGAAATTGTCTATAACTGAATCAAAATAATTAATTATAACTGAAAGATAAATAAGCTGATATAAAAGACCATAAAGGTGCGAATAGCTGAGGATCCCATGTAGAAGACCTCCTATCGCGGTGTAACCCTATTAGTGCTAATTCTTGTTATAACATGTGAACTAAATAAGCTACGTGCAATTGAAATCTTGCATGAGGTGGACACCATCGAATGCAGCATCCTGATTACTTAAGATATATAGATGAATTCAATGAAGGAACTCATTTAGTGACAAGTTTATATAGAGAGAGAGCAGAATGCAGGAAAAGGTAATCAATCATATTAGAGTAAATCAAAAGTTACATACGTCTTTCAACCTTTCTTAATTTCGCAAGCTAGTGACAAGCCAACAACTTATGGATGAAGTGTAGCACGACACGTAATGCATTCATTAAATTATAATCAAGTACTGCAACTTTCTTACGATATGCATGTTTTTTTGTTACCAACAATTTCTTTGTACCATTACAATGACACATGTGGATTGAGTCTTCCAATTCTGTCTAAAAATCTCAATCCAGTGTTTCCCACAAAACTAGTTTTCTTAACCTGTCTACAAAGTAAAGACATAACACTAAAAATATGTTGGAAAATTGATAACCTCTGATATGTCAAAATTAAATCATAATATGATCAGTTTTATTTGGCAACATCATATCATATATACTAATCAATTAAGTTATTTGATAACGTTTGTGCTGGTAAAAAGAAAGGTGGATGAGCTAGGTATGGATAAATAATTTTATTGGAGCTAGGTATGAGGTTGGAGTGTTGGGTGTGTTTGTTTAGAGTAAATAATCTGACCGTATTAAATGATGGATCAAGATCTACCCTTGTTGAAAAAATGGTACATTCAGCATACAAATCACATCAGTACACACAATATTATTCGATACAAACCTCGTGTATAAACTATTACTAATTAAAAAGTATTTTGTGTTATCCATTTAGCAATCTGGTAGCCAGGGAGATGTGAATAAGGCAGCTTAATTAACGGTTGACCAAAAAAGCTGTAAGCCTGTAAACTATGGCCCATTGTAATAATCTTTAGTATTTGTTAGCCCTTATAATGTCTTGGATCAAACGTTAGTATTTAAATTACTTATGTTTTAAGACTTTAGTATATTATGTAATGTATGTAAATTCTGTAAGTATGTTTGGGTCGAAACAAAACTGTAATGGGTCGAAATCTGCATAACCTAATCAGGCCCATTCATATATCTGATAAAAGGAAGAAAGCGGTTACTTCTCCAAGAGTCTAGCGTTTGGAGAAAACCTTGATACCGTTCACTTCCTATTTAGCGTGAGTTTCAATCTGTGGAAATCACAAACAACAATCATTAACCTTTTCCAGTTTCTATATATTATTGTTAGTATCGTTTGTATTGTTTTACCTGTTTACTGTTTTATTCCAAACAACCCATACGCAAACCTTCAATCCAGAAACATGAAGTCTTTACTCGGAGCAGTAAGTCTTGCTTCAATTTCGTTATAGAGAAGCAAGGATTTTCGTGAAAATTAAGGATGATAGATGTAGCATATACCATATGTATTATGATGAAGAAGCAGATTCGGATGTGCCACGTGAACATGGAAAAGAAAAGTTGGACGAAAGATGTGGTGCAAGAACATAATCGATATGCAAAAGTATTTTGAAGCAATTGACCGGAGACGAATGTTCATTAGTTAGAGGAATAGAAGATTTAGATTGGAATAAAGATGTAACCCGAGGATTACATAGGCGAAGACTTCCTCGGTTTCAATGGAGCGTTATACGCTCTCAAGGTTAATTCATTCTCGATTTTCTCATTCATGAACTTGTTGAAAAGGATAGTATATTATATAACGTTGGTGAGAGTCACATTAATAGTATTTGTCCATTTTAGAAGTCTCGCTAGAGTACAAGAAAAATAACATTTACTTACAGGATTTTAGTCACAGAGTAACACAAAGGGATATCAAGAAGTCTGAGTTTGTAGTGACCTTAATGAGAAAGTGTAGTAGGTAACTGATTGTGTTTTTGGCTGCATCAACATTTTTTATTAGATAACTATGTCAAAAGTTAAAATATATAGCGACACTCTTTTTATATCACAATATATA
This sequence comes from Chrysanthemum lavandulifolium, assembly GCA_022545495.1. Classification (NCBI taxonomy): domain Eukaryota; kingdom Viridiplantae; phylum Streptophyta; class Magnoliopsida; order Asterales; family Asteraceae; genus Chrysanthemum; species Chrysanthemum lavandulifolium. The sequence continues at coordinate 41,420,199 of CM040238.1, read as the reverse complement.
GGTTTTATTGACACCATTTTAGTTATATTTTTTAAGTGTAGGAGAAATATGTAAGAACCCTAGTGACACTTTACTCCTTGTGCTGGCAGTTTGTGACTTTGGTGAAACTTTTTGAACTTTTGATAACTTTTTGTGTCACTTAGTGACAGTTTTCTTGTAGTGACGTGCAATAAGAGCCAAACTACCAATTTTTTGGGTTTGGGTCAATATGTATTGAATCAAATAGCAACGAGATTTTAATATGGCAAATAGCTATAGTTGTGATATTGTGGTTATTAATTTTCATCAATTGTGAACAATCAAATATGAAGCAAACTAATAATACAAAGAAGTTATAATATAGTCTTATACAATATAGTTTGTAGATGGAATTTTAAACATTGTTAATATTGGGATTAAATACACAAAAATATATCTTTTCTTTTATAAACTACATCAAGAAAATTGTCAAAAGTTGTCATGCATTTTTTTTTAAATGTTTTGGGTGGGAACAATGTTAAGAAAACTATTTTAATTAAGACAATATATATTGTTTACTATTTTTATGTGGACTTACGCTTTAAAGGATATTTAAAACATCAAATATTACACATTTTAGTTTTTAAGTTTTAAGTAAAACATATTTGCTTTATATGTAGTAGAGATAGATGGCCATAATTGGTCCCTCACTAAGTTTGATATAATTCCTTTAGCTAGTCAGGATTGGTACTCAAGGATGACCAATTGAATTTCAAGCTAGTTTATAATGCAAGTATATTTTGTGCGGTAACAAGGATGACCAATTAGATAAAAAAAATGTACAAATATTTTTATGTAAACGACATATTCACTAGTAAAGGTGTTTTTATAAGCAGTTACATGTATGTGTTTAAGTGCAATACCATTAGGATGAAGGAAATGGCGGTCATATAGGAAGACTCATCCGATGCAAGGAACACGAAAGATGGAGCAATCTCGCAAGGTTGTGCTGCCTACCAAATGGCATATGTGACCCATATATTGCTATATCTGTATCATTGAGTGCTGCAGTTGGCAGTGGTGTCCATACAGGTCCGGGAGCCACACCATTGACACGGATCCTCTTTTCTACCATATGCAATGCAGACCCGTTGTGAAATATACAATGGCTCCCTTTGTTGAAATGTGGTCAAGCAAAATAAATTGGTATAGGTTGGTTGTATGCTAATGATGACGTCGTGTTTACAATGTTGCTTCCTTCTTTCATGTGCTTCAAAGCATGCCTGCAAAGAAAAATTAAGTACAATCCGTCAAAACATATAAAGAAAAATAGCTAGCTAGTTCTAGATATACAATTCTTTGTACCTGGTTCTACTTACGTCCACAAGGACACATGCAATTAAGAAAGTCCCATATATATTATTGCGTGTCTGTTTCATATATACACCCAGAAACACTTGGTATACCCACACATCAGATTTGACACATGAATTACATTCAGTCATAGTTCTACACTAAAAAAATCCGATGTATCTAGCGACGCTTTTACCGACACATTTTGCCTTAGCAGCGTTAAGTTACATAACATTAGAAGCTTTACGAGGAAGTCGCAAAATTTTGTGACATCTAAAGCATGTCGCTATATATAGAGACAACTATAGCGACATCCTTTCATAAGTCGCTATCTAAAATAACATCACATCTCTTTGTGTCCCTAAGTCACTATTTATGCCACTAATGCTATTCAGTCACGACGGTGTCGAGTTGGTCCACCCTAACGCTGTTTATGTTTCTATCTATGTCATTTGGTGTAACATGACATTGTTTATGTCACTATTCTCGTACGTGTATAGCGACATTTGAGTTTTAATTCGCTTTTTATGTCGCTATTTTTATCAACAACATTGTTATATGTCGTAGTCCAAGACACATCAATTCGGTAACTTTCACGAAACCATTTTTTATATAACATCTATCAAGCGACTTATTTATGACTCAAGTAGTGACATTGACAACATGTTCGACACTATACTTGTTGCTATTAGTCACGTAGTTTTGACGTCATATCTTTTGTCACTAATAATGACGCTAAATGGTTGTTTTATGGTAGTCGGGGCTAATTGATATGAACTTTCCCAATCCCCACGTGTCATCATTTCCTTTGGTCCGAACACGTCATCTACCAACATTTGAATTACCGCCCGTTCTATAAATACCCTTCCATGTATTTCATTTTTCATTAGCTATGAAATAGTAACTACTTTCTATCTCTAATTCTTGTAACCGTTCTTGTAACAAACTCATTATTCAATAACAAATCTTTTGGCTTAATCTGTGATTTTCTTTCTTCTATAGCATATCCGGATTATCCATGCTCTTATTCGAATCTTTTGATTCATATAAGTTCATATTAAGTGGTATCATAGCTTTTCCTGGCAGCTTAGACCATTTTATCAAAAAAAAAAACAAAAAAAGTTTTCGGTTAGTTTTCGACCGATGGGTCATATGTTTTGGTAATCGGTAGTGCTACACTAATACATGTGATCATTTGTATGATATCCGTTCGAAACACGACCAAGTGTCAAGTATTCATCACGATCACGAGAAAAACACATAAGTGTTTAAATTCTCTTTTTTGAACCAATGATCAATTTTATTGACTTGAATTGGCCAAAAGCGGTTTAAAGTTGTTAAGTATTGCTCAATTGAAGAAGAATGTGTGGAAAACTAAAAGCGGGGTTGAATAGTTTTACCGTTTTGTCTCGTTATAAAATTAGGTTTAGAAAACTTTGATTCGAGTTATCGTGAAATCAATTAATTGCTATATGAACACAATATGACTATACTAAAGTAACTAACAATAAAAATAAGAAATATAAAGTGCAAGATCAAAGGTAAGAGTTGGAATGATCAAACCGAGATACGGAGATTTATAGTGGTTTGATAATGAGCTCCTCTTCAGCCTACTCCGTTCTTTGAGTACCCAACTTGAGAGTTCAATGCACTATGTCAAACTCTCTTTAGGAAGAAAGCAAGTATAGCATTAAACATCACTATTTCGACACTAAGCTAAATGTCGAGTTCTAATCTAGTTAGAACCAATCTCACTCACGATTTACGATCTTCTCACAATCTACCCGATCTACACTCGATCTACCCGATATACACACTATCAACACAAGCTACACGAGATGTACTCGATCTCTACATGATCAACCCGATCGACATAATATCAACACAAACTACACAAGATCTACTCGTCTCTACGATCACGTTGATCCACACAATCTAACAAGAAAAGATGACAAACAACTTGATGTATAACAATATACAACAAGTACGTAACAATTGTTATGAGTGCACTAATCTAATACTACAACACTTTGTATCTTCTCGATACGGTGTGTTCTTTTCTTGCACTAGTAGAGGAATGAAGGTTGGATGATTGGATCACTCTTAAACAAAAACAAACTAACTAAATGATCAAAGAATCAAGATTAGATAGGGTGGATTTAACTCTAAAAGTTTTGTATGAAAATTGGTTATTTGAGAGTGTAAAATGATCCACAATTTACTGGCAAAGAGAAACTAGTCGTTACAGGCGACGGTATCGTTAAAGTTCAGATGGTACCGTCCAGTTTAGTGGTACCATCCCAGAAAAAAAACACTTCCATTTTTGTTTTTAGTAATGAAGGTTTATTTAGGGATGTTTGAAGCTGTTTTGGGAGGAAAAATAGCTGTTAAAATTTTTAAAACTATTTTCCCACATAAAACATTTATTTATAATTCAAAAATTGTTAGGTCACCATAATGTAACACAAGCATCAATATGTAAGAAATATAGATAAGATGATTGGATGAACATACACACAATACACACACGTATGAATGAAAGAAAGATAGGCGTAGGATATATTGTGAAGTGAACAACCAACCTTCAAATGAAGGTTTACAAGACTATTTATAGGAGAAGAGACTAGGCAACACTACAAGTCCCTTTCCTTCCTTATTGGATTTGGGCCAAGGCTTATGGGCTTTCTACATAAGCCTTGCCATTATCTAACATAAAAGCATAATTAAGCAACCTATTACATATTGATTACAAACACTTGAAATATAGTTTAGGGTGATTCCAACAATCTCCCCAAGTGTTGGTAATTAATGACTTAAGTAATTTTGAAACGTTGTTGGTGCTGATGTAATAGTTGCTTTGACGTCTTCTGACATTCTTCTTTCTTGCGAGAAGAAGTGCCTTGATTCTAATAATCTCCCCAGTGTGAGGATCTTGTTTTTCTTTGAGGTTTTCAGCTTTGACGTCTTCATTTATCTTTGTTCTTTGTTCTGTGTGGATATGGTGATTATATGTTGTTGTAATCAGCATCAGGTCCGCTTCGTTGCTCAGGTGTCTCCACGTCCTTCTCCAACATGCTCACACGCTCTTTGAAGTTGGATTTCAATGTTGATGTAATTCTCTTTAGTCTTTAAACTTTGTAGATTCTTTGGCTTTGACGAAGAATCATTCTGAATTTTGTGTTGCCTTTAGAGAACTTCAATTTATATTGTTGTTGGAATGAGCATGTGGAGAATCTGCACGATCATCTCCCAGGAGCATCCATAAGAAGAAAACATAAGAATGGGTTAGTAATAAACACCAATCGATCATTGTGGTCGTTTCTTAGAGAATTGACCACTACGATTATTCTTCTCATGAATGTCTTGATTCCATTCACCTTGGTCGAACCGTCGACCGTCCGAATCCCATAAGGGGAGTTGGCATTACATTGAACAAGTTCAAGTAATGACCCACATCTTCGGACTCGATTCTTGAAAGCAATCTTCTTAGCGGGTTTCCAGTGCCTACAAGTTCGAACTTGGCGTGTTAACAACATAGTGTGAATACACATCTCTAATTCTCGCAAAGGTCGTTCTGAGCTGGAGTCCTCAAGTATAATAACACGATGTCTTGAAGTACATCTCTGATTCAGTGAGTCATGAGGTACACGAAGCATCACCTGTTGTAGATCGTTTGAGACAACACTAAGCGTAATCCGCAAGGAGTTACCAGTGACTGTTTGTCGGGCTGTTTGATGTTGACCCTAGAAGGAGTTTCCATTCAATCACTGAGGATCACAGTTGTGAACCCCTCATAAATGTTCTCGACAGATTGCAAAGATCTGTGTAGGACTCTAGAATGTTATCACTTGCATCCTTATAGTTGAACGACAAGTGATGAAATGTCATGTGTTCCTAAGAGATCTTTTGATGAATCTCGTGGATCTAGACTCAATAGTGCGCTTTGGTTTTCTGAGCGGAGACTAGGAGAGGTCTCCTTCTTTAATACCGGCAATCTCTAAGAAAGCCGATAGTTCGTGGGTTCCTGTGAGAATGAAACAAGCTTCATTGGGAGAAACTTGAGTGGCTAGAAGGTTTAGTGCATCGTCCTTTGGGTCCATGGCGACTTTAATCTTCAATCTTGGTGTCATCTAGTGACAACCCGGTAGCATATGTATTGAACCCGATTATGCGCCCTAAGTTGAATAATTTGGAGGGCTATTTCTTTTCACCCTTTTCTTTACTTTTCTTTTAATTCTTCAACTCCTTCTTTCTCCGATTCTCATTTCTCCTTTTATAATCATACCTAAGGACTTCTAAATTCTAACTATTGGTGGTGTCCTTGGGTAGATCCTTTCGACTCTGGCGGATCATAGGACGATTATTCTAACCTTAGTCACCTTATAACTCCATGACTATCCTAAGTTGCCATAAAACCATTTTCTTGAAAATCTCTCAAAGTGTTTATGAGTGAAAATATTTTGTAACACTTTGAGAGTTTTGTATTTTCATAAATACTCCCCTCCATATGTGCTCAAGTGTTTTGACGAATCGCACGCAGTGAGGGTAGAGCTCGCACTTTTGAATTGATCGACTCAAGATAGAAAATTCCCTACGAGACACGGTTATGTTGCATAGTTAAAGAGTTGCATTGTCGACTTTTAGGTGACAACTAGCTCTAATAACTACCTTGAAGGTGTGGACAAACCTCGAAAAGGTTGTCAAACCCATCAAAGTTCATGTCTATCAAGAGTTTCTCGAAGAGGTACAATCTACTCGGATAAGTCTTGGAAGACAAATCTTTTCGATGTATGATGATTCGGATCTCGTCAATTCATGGGTTAAGTCTTAGCACGATGATTCAATCACATATTTACAACATATTTGTATCACACAATTTTTCTTCCCCAAAAATGGCATATAAATGTTATTTTGATGAAATTTTGATATCGAATATGTCCATTTTGAGTTTTGTGGGAAGTTTCCACGAAGAACAATTTTTGAACAAAGATTTTTATCAAATACTCCCCTCAACAAGTAATATTAACTTTTGAGGTTTTGAAAATAAGGGAAGTACTTGTTCTTTTGAGCAAAACTTTGAAGAATGAAAGTTTTGATAAGTTTTACTCGAAAGTAAAGCTTTCGCTCCTTTTATAAGGATTGTGGCCTTTGAAGCGTACCAGGGTCCTTTCATTACAAGAACGGGTTGTACAACGTTATGTGTGCACAAGCCATTGACAATATTACAGATCATAATATCCAAAGAATCAATCAATGAAAGAGTTTAAGGAGTACCAAGCAATTCATCAATGAGGCCGGGTTCTCTCTTGGCGTTGATAGCCCGTAAGAGGAAGCTCATTCTTCCACCGACAAAGCTCTCTAGCCTCGCATCGATCCCGGTGAAATAGCCTTTCATCAATTTGTGTGATTATCTTCCTAGCATCCCTCCTTTCCTTAGAATTCCAACGCTTCTTTGACCCAATACCTTGCTTTATGTCTTTCAACCGATATGCTAACCCATCACGAACCTACTTCAACGTGTGATCGCAAAACTTGTGAATCTCTGTGGTGAAGTTCACTGCGGTAAACAACTCCAAATTTCGGTTTCTTGACAATGGTGTACTGAGAAAGTTGGTTTATGTAGGGGAAAGTGTAGTAATGGTTTAGTGAGGTTGACTTGTTTCTGATATGATTCCACAGCAAGTTGAAGATCTTCAACACGTTCTGGATCACTTTGCTTGAATGAATATTAACAAGGCGTTGATGTCTTGGGTGAATATGTGTGAAAATTGTCTCATTCGACCTTGTACCATAGCAAGGTACATGTCTTCGATGTCGTTCGGTGACAACACAGGAAAACCGACTTGATAAAGTCATATTCTTGTTCGTCTTGGCGTTTGATGGTGATTTTCTTGAGAATGAATAATCCCATTTAGTAGCGTTCGACATTCATGATAGCAATGATTCGTTTGTCTTTGTACACTTCTTTGTTTGATTTACGAACTTGGCGGTTGCGGTAGTAAATTCTTCTTCGTTCAGGCCAATGATGAATGCCATATTGTGCGTCGAGATCATAATTCACCACATTGTCAACGAACATTCTTGTGGCTTCTTCCTCTATGGCAACATTGTTGGAGAAGTCCTTGGTAGGGATGTTAAAAGTGAGTGGCGTAGCATACTTCGTCTTGACTTTGCTACCATGTTGTAGAAATTCCGGTCATTGTTGAAGAAGTATTGGTAAAGGATTCTAGGTTGATCGGTCGACCAATGGTTGGTAGTGGTTTGGTCGATCGTGTAATATGGAGCCTTATCCGGTCTTGTGAAGTCAATGTTCGATTTAGGGTTGAGCGGTCAATCTTGTTAGACATAGCTCGTGCAATGTTGTCGGTGATATTCAACTTCAACGACACTACGGATCGTCCTTTAACAATTGGAAAGCATCTTTTTTTATTTGGCGTAATTAGCCTTCGTCATCTTTTGATCCGAATTCATCACGGATAAAGCTTAACTTTGCTCCATAGTATGACCATCTACGGTTCTTGGCCTTACGGTAATCGCGGAGTAGCATCAACGAGCTTGTTGAACCGATCGTGATACTGCGGTGTCATCTTCATCTAACCAAGAAATGACAGTGGATCTCTTCTTCTTCTTAAGTGTGGATGATGGTCCTAATTGTTGCTCGATTGATGTTTTAGGTGAGGTTGTGGTTGGGGCTCAGGAATCTCTTCGTCATCATCACGGTGTATTGGAAATAGTCACCGGTTTTCTCCTTTGGTGGTGAGGACTCGAGTCCGAGGTTTATCGATTCGGGAGGGCGTTGAGTAGATCGTGTGGTGGTGGTGGTCTTTTGGGGTGGGGCGTTTGGCTCGGAATCCTTGAGGCATGGACTCTTTACATGATGTCTTGAGTTGATATTCAAGTAATGCCTCAAAAGTTTTGCTTTGTCAGTGTTGCGGATCGTTTTGCATAACCAACTTAGAGATCAATTCGACAGGCTCGCTGGTTTGATTTCCATCCTTAGGTATTTGCTCGAAGTTTCTTGACCAATGCCATGAGATTGTCTTGATATAAGTTGTCGACCTCGAACAATCTCGTTCTTCTCATCGACTTTAGCCTTAGCTTCTTATGAGTTTCCTTAGCCTCTTCCTGTCCATGTCTTCACCGGTGATCTCGATTGAGAAATTTCTTGTTCCTCTTGTTCAAAGTCGAAATGATTTCATCTTCTTGCTATTGATTTGTTGATTAACTCGATTGGTGGTACCAGCGATTCAATTTCGGGGTTGATTAACCGGTTGTGTCGTTGTGGTTTCCTGGAACTTGCGACGGCCTCTGGTTTGTTGAAGATTAAATGCATAGCAGCATGTTGAATCCTCGGATGCTTAAGTGTTTTGTGGTAATCTTTCTCCTCATCCTTTGGTGGAATGTCATCATCGAGCTTTCTTCTTCATCCTCTGCAATGAGTCTTTCCTTTGTCGATTTGGGACTAAGTGGTTGATCGTCGGACCTTAATGAAGTCGTATCATCGATGTGATTGAGTGATGAACCACCTCCTCGGACTCAGTATCTTGAATCGATGTCCTTGTCCTCAAGTTTGAGTGCCGGTTTAGGGTTAGGAATGGCACTTTTAGATAGGACTTTTCTTTTTGGGAGGATTCCTCTTAGGATACTTGAGGGCACTCCGGTGCTTTCTACACTACCGACCTTTGCACGATCGTCGTGTCTTCCTTGTAGGAGTAGAAGTCTTTTCATCAACAAACCCAACTTTGCCTTTGCTCACGACTTCTTGGTATCAACGATACGATTGAAGACTTTGATATCATCGGTGAGAAAGCGATCAAATAGCACTTGCACCTTGTTTCTTTGTTGATGAGTCTTTAAATCTAACGGTGTTTAATGTGGGCTCATACAAGCAGTGTTGGTTGGGGTCATTTAGTCTCAAGGAATGTCCGATGTTTCGAGAATATTTTGGATCAACGACTTGGTGTATCGATAAAAGGAACTTTAGTCCGGGCTTCTTGAGATGGGACATCATGTCTTCCATGTCGGACTAGCAAAGTCGATGTCTTGCTTGTTGACCATGGCCCGAAGGTTTGCGGATGCATAAGTTTTGGATGCTCGTGACCGACGTCTCTCGAGACCTGGTTGGCGATCATAATATCTGTGTTCTCCATGGTTGAGGAATATTCTTTAGATCCACGGAGGAATGTTTGGTAATGATCGGTAGCTTCATCATATCCAATGTCGATCATGAATTGAATGGTAGCCTCTTCACTTGGAGTTGCCACATAGTTTTCGGGCTGGATAGCGGAGAAGAAGAATTGATCGAAGATGCGCTATAACGGTGACTTCCTTATGATTGAGAGTCACGGTGACATCTTGACCATCCACCTTTTCATTGTATGCCAAAATTGGTGAATGTATATTTCGATGCGATTGCGGTGTTGGTAAGCATGTTGTTGTAAGGATGAGTCTTGAGAATATCCACACAATTCGGCATGAAGACTCGAGCGGTGAAGTTCTCAAAGTCGACCTTGAGGTTGTTCTTTCCAATCTTCATCTTGTAATCGGTTGGGAATATGTCTTCCATTGTGAGCTCATTTGGTGTGTTAAAATTTTCCATGGTGATGTCCATATCGTGATCTAAAAGATATTGAGACAAAGGTACCAACATATCGAAAGACATTATGTTAGTCAAAAGTTGATTTTATTGTCCAATTTATTGAATATGTTATGTTAATGAATATTCTGAGTCCAAAGTCACATGTTGTCCAATAGTCCAAAGTAGTCGTGATAAATTACGTGAGTATGTTAATTTTGAATTTTAAAGTCCAAAGTTTCACTCATTCACACAACATTTTTAACCATTTTGCTTATTAGTGACATTTTGGTCTTGTGGCGTTATGAATAACTTATTACAAGTTTGTATGCGGTAACAATTCATAAGTAAAGTTAAAATTATGGCTTAAGCGTAGGATTGTAAGCTTATCGTAAACATTTGTAACCATATAGCGTAGAACTAAGCTTATGCGTAGGAGTCCATCTTCACGCGTGAAAGCTTACTCGTGAGGAATAGACTCTTGGCATAAAGCTTACAGCGTGGCGTGGGTTGGGAGCTTATCGCGTAAGGTTTACTCGTAAGAGTAAGCCTTATGCGTAGAATCAAGTTCGCATATCCTTCACGGGATCGCGTGGTCCATTTGTAGACCCTTACGGCGTAAGAGTTACACGTAAGATTTCTCTTATGCGTAACATCTGGCGTAAGGTATTCCATATGCGTAGAATCCATTTTACCCTTGTTTACGAATTGGAATGCGTAAAATCACGAAATAAATCAATCATAACATTCAAATTAACACTATATTCAACCTCTTTCAATCCTCACATGGCATCACAAGTTAATTTCGATTCTGGCGTAGAGTTAGGTTAAGCGTAAAGTTTAAACCCTAACAATTCAAATTCTACGCATAAACAATCTAACCATGCAAAATCTACCAAATGTTTTACGGGATGTTTTAGGAGCCTTAAGAGTGGTTTTCAACAAGTTTTAACATCAAACACCACATGAATCAAAAGTACCCAAATTTACGAATCGTAAACCCTAAATTCAAATTTCACAATTATGATGTTTCGAGGTTAGATTCAAAGTGTTATTGGTTAATTAAACACATATCAAACATCTTACAAGTCTCTAATTGTCCTTAAACATTCACAATAGAGAATACCCAAATCTCACGCATAAACCCTAATATTTAGAAAAGTGATTAAAACGTTTTACGGGTTAAAATTCTTGATGACAATGGTTTTAAAACTTGAATTATACCTTGAAAACACTACCCATTTCATCAAAATCAACCCAAAGTGATTACTAGTTCATCGCGCTTACGCGTAAAACTAAAATCACTCATAGATGAAAATCAAACCGTTGGATTTGCAAATAATTAAAAACCTATGTTTGAAATCACTCAATGAAACTTTAAACACTTACAAATTTGATGTTTATAACACGGTTTGAAGATTGATTTATGGCGTGGATGATGGTTTGTTGTATACTTTAATGCTGTGTAATAAATGAGAAAGAATTTTAGGTGAAGTGTTTTGTTGAAAAATAGTTTCAAATTTTGACAATAGTAGTCCATCCACCTCAACCATTTTCATTCATACCCATAACTTCCATTTTGGTTAAGCAAAAGAAGTAAAAGTTTGGAAAGAAAACGACGACACTCCCTTCGACTTTAAAAATAGTGAAATTTTACAAATTTAAGTCCAGGAGTGTTTTGAAACAAGCGTATCCACCATTATCAAAGATACAACCAATATTGGGTAACATGCAAGTACAAGGTTTTATGAAAGAAAAAATATTTACTTTCTCCCCTCAACACTTGTCAGAAAATATTAAATTGTTTGAAAGAGCAAAGTGTTGATGGAAGATTTGTACTTGCAATGTTGAAAGAAATTTAGATAGAAGAATATTTTTGTATTTTATGAATTTTATATTTTTCTATTTTGTTTTGATAAAATATTTACAAAAGAGGTTTTGGTGTTTGTTGGTTTTAAGAATGTGTCAAAAGTTCATCCGGTTCTTACGAGTCAAACACCTCATACCAATCCGGTGGATCAACTCGATAAACCTAGCGAGGAGCTAAGGCTTTGGTGAGAAGGTCCATGATTGGTGTTCGAGTACCACAAAATATAATTCAACGGTACCCTTTTCACATGCTCCTTTATGAAATGATATCGAAGATCGATGTGCTTGGACTTGAATGTTGGACGGAGTTGCGAGATTGCAATAGCACTTCGATTGTCGCGATACATCGGGATTCTATCAAATACGTAACCATAGTCTTTGAGTTGTGTTCTCATCCAAATGACTTGAGCACAACACGCCGACATGGCTACATATTCGCTTTGGTTGAGGACAACGATGTACAATCCTGCTTCTTCGATTGCCATGACACGGTTTATCACCAAGAAATTGTAGAGCACACGAGTACTTTTCGAGAATCTAAGCAACTGCGTGATCGTCGTCTGAAAAAGCTATGAGTTCAAAACGAGAATCCTTGGATACGGATCCCAAATTAATGGTTTCCTTGATGTATCGGAGGATTCTTTTAGCCTCGAGACAGGTGAGTTTCAGTTGGTCTTGACGATCACGGGAGCAAAGATGTCTGACAAATACAATATCAGGTCTCTTGGTTGTTAGATACATGAGTGACCCAATAATACTTGGTATTTGGTAGGGTCAACCAATTTCCCATGCAAATCGACATCCGGTTTCTTGGTATGAACCATTGGTGTGGCATAGGTATCCTGACTTTGCATTCCATGTTTGTTTAAAATTTCAAGAGCATATTTGGGTGACTTAGGAAAATACCACGGGGTGATTGATGAACTTGCGGTCCTAGAAAAACGTAAGTTCACCCATCATGGACATTTCAAAATGTTTTTCATAAGTTTTGAAAATTCGTTTGAGTACTTTTATGTGTTGACCCAAAATGATGTCATCCACATAGATTTGAGCGATTAAAATGTGAGCCCGTGATATTGAATGAAAAGTGTTGGGTCGACCAATCCTTTAGTGAAATTATTGGCAATGAGAAAGGATGATAACTTATCATACCACATGGGGGCTTGTTTGAGACCGTATAGAGCCTTTTCGGTTGAAGGCGTGATTGGGAACTACGGATCAACAAATCCTTCCGGTGACTAACATATACCGTTTCCTTGATTGACCATTCGAGCGGTTTGACATCCATCGATGACCGTGATGTGCATGTGAGCGCGAATGCCGAAAAAGATCCGTCGACCTCAAGGCGAGCAAGCGGTGCGAATGATTCCTCGAAGTCAATCCCTCTTCTTGTCTATAACCCTTAGCCACGGGCGTGACTTATTTACGATAACCGTACCTTGACATCAACTTGTTTTCCAAATCCATTTAAGACCAATAACATAGACCCTGTTGGTTTTCAACCAATTCCTATACTTCAAGGCGTTTAAAGCGATTAAGTTCTTCTTGCATGGATTCAATCCGGTTGTCATAAGTCATTGCTTCTTTAATGTTTTGGGTTGATTTGGCAAGCGGTAAGTGCATATATGCAATGTTCACCGTCGATCTAAAGGCGTTGTCGATTCTGTTGGTTGATTCGGGTTTCAATGATGTTCACAAGAGGATGGTCTTTAGTCCAACGATATGTGGAGGTTGATGTTGATATACATTGTGCGATTAGGAGGATTCAAATGGCTTGTGGATGATTCCGCAACATCAGTGGCGGTTTCATTAGCAAAAGGATTGAAGAACGCATTTGGATCATAATATGCGGTGTAGGTACCTCATGGTTGAGAAGATCATCGTTGGTTCAACGTCATTGGATGCGGTTTGTTAAATTTGTTGTTGTAGAATCAATTGGAGGTGATTCTTCAACGATTGTTGTTGTTTCAGTGTATCGGGATGGGAGTATTATTAGGTTGGCGGTAAAACATTTGATACATACGGAGCACGTTGATCAATATCATCACTAAACATAGGAGCAAATAATTGTTCCATTTGACGATGAGTAAGTTGTAGGCTTGGTTCGGTGATGATGGGGTTTGGGGAAGTTTAAGCGGTTATGTTCGGGTTCCAAGTGTTTTGCTTAGAAGCCATCTCTGTAAGCTCATCGAAATTGGCATGAATCGTTTCCATAATCTCCCTTGTCGACAATTCCATATCGGTATCCCTTAGAGTTTTCACGGTATCCAACAAAGACTCCAATGTCGACTTTAGCCTTGAGCTTGCCAAAGTCATCACGATCATTATTTGGGTAACAAAGAGAACCAAATACATGAAAGTGTTTTAGATTCGGTTTGCGGTTATGGATAAGCTCATAAGGTGTTTTGTTGTGGCGTTTGGTAATCATTGAATGGTTACGAGTGTAGCATGCGATTGACACGGCTTGACCACAAGTGTCTGAAGTTTAGCATTTATCAACATCGTTCTTGCGACTTCCACTAACGTCACGGTTTCGTCTTTCAACAACTCCATTTTGTTACGGTGTCCGTGCAATTGATGTTTGATGCTCAATTCCTACTTTCTCATAGTATTCTCGAAGAGTTTGATTCACAAATTCGGTTCCTTTATGCATTACGATTTGTCATTGTGTTTGGATGAACTTGAATTTTCGTGAGAAAGGTGATGATCATTTGTGGAGCTTGATCTTTACTTGAAGAAAATAAACCCAAGTCCATCTTGAGTAGTCATCAACAATTACTAGGATGTAGCGTTTGCCATTAATCGTGCACACGCATCGGGCCACACAAATCCATGTGAAGAAGATGAAGCACATCTTTGGGGCTGTGTTCCACCTTTGAAGGAAAGTGAGCACAGTGCTTTTCCCTTGTTCACAAGGTGAGCATAGATGATCTTTAGAATACCAAAATCTTGGGAGACCTTCAACAAGTTTGTAACGTGCAAGATTGGTTATGGTTTGAAAGTTTAAGTGTGAAAGCGATGATGCCATAGCAAAGATTTTGTAGATGTTGCCTTAGAAAGTAGAGCGGATGGGAGATGAAGCAATCATGTCTTGCATTGAGATTGTGTAAAGACTTGATGTGCGGTTTCGGACATAAGATCGTTTCCTTGTAGATCACGAATGAAACAAGTTTTCTCCGAAAAGCAACTTCCAAATCTCCATCACAAAATTGACCGGTGAAAAGAGATTTTGGCCGAGACCTTGCACATAATAAACCACGCTAATTTCGATGTTCCCATTGATGTAATCTCCGTAGCCCATGATAGGCTGCAAGTGATGATTCCGAACACAGCGGTGCCAATGAACTTTGAAACAAAGTTTGATAACATTTGAGATTGCTGTCATGTGTCGGGAACATCCGCTATCAACAATCGGAGGATGATCTGTATCACTGCATTACACACGACGACACGGTGGAAATAAGTAGAGGTGGAACCCGAAGAGTTAGAGGTTACATTACGATTCTGATGACACACACATGTTAATGATCTTGGGAATCCATTTAAAACACGGTGTGTTACGTAACCATCTACGCAAGTCCAACTAGTCTTAGCTTTGGTCTTAGTGAATGCACTAGGTGATATTTTCTTCCTAGGAGGTGAAGTGGGTGCTATGGGTACATCAATGGTCGTGTGAAACATTAGTAGGTGGTTTACCTAGCACAGACTTAGAAGCATTAGTGGGCCTAGAGGTATTCCAGTTTCTAGTGTTTCGCTTACGAGATAAGATAGCATTAACAACACATTTGTCATGACAACCAGAAAACATGCTTTTCGACAACCAACACAAGATGCTTCAAACAAAACATTCAAAGTACTTAAAGGTTCGAGCATTAGTTACATCACTTTGGCTATTACATTTGTCTAACATAATGTCTAAAGTGGATGCAACTTGAGTTTTATTCAAAGTCCTATGGTGTTCTTCTACTTGAGATGTCTTTATTGTTCTTTTCTTACGTTGCAACTTCCTATTCTTCTGGATTTGCTCTTAAGTTGTGAAGTGCTAACGTTGGGAAAAGAGGCAACTATTCTGTTTCGGTGGAAGGAAGCACATTAGTATCTTGTGGTTTGTCATTAGGCGTTCTAGTGTCAATTTTAAGCAATCACAGGGCAAATACATGTGTTACTAATCCTATCTTGTTTAAGTTTCACCAACTCCGCTTTTAAGTCACGGATAGTGTGTAACAAATCTTGATTTTCGAGGCGAGTATTTCCATTATTTCGTAATACTTCTTTGGTATATGCAAGATGATCATCAACATCTTTTGGGCTTGAGCACGAGTCTTTTGAGTAAATCAAATATGACACCATATTCGAGTTTTGACTTTGGCAATTTCTTGTTCATATTTTGAAATTTGACACTTTAAAGACACGTTTTCATCATCCGGTTGTTCTATTTTTGGATCAAGAGATTTTGAGCATAATTGGTTGATTTTGTTTTGCAAAGCAAGTTCACGATTTTGACAATCTTTTGACACCATTGAAGATGACATTTTGCATTGGAAAACTCATTTAATAATCGCTCATTTTCAATTTTGAAAGACTTGATTTGTGACACATTATCGGTATTCTCAACATTTTCATGAGAATCAACGATATAATCAAATGCATATGCAGCGGAATGTAGTAACACAACATTTATGGTATCGACATAGATAACATCTTCAAGAGTCGGTCAACATGATTTCTTAACATTTTCTTTTTACGTTTAGTGTTTGAAATCGATGTTTGTTTGTTCAAAAACTTTTCATAAGACCAATCTCCTTACGAAGATCCGTTCCTAATATATTGCACACATTTTAAGATTTCGGACATGTGGTAAAGTCCTTTCGAAAAATATCTCTTTGTTGTCGCGCAAATGGCGATTGAAAATGTTCGACTTTAATTTGAATTAACTTCAATTGCATGTTCCAAAAGTTTGATGTCGGACATAAAAGTGTCAAAGTATTTTAGAACTTGACATCGTTCGACTAATGGCTTTATTTCACTAAAGAAGGTAAAGGACCATTAATTTGTGCAACATTGGGTCGAGAACCATCATTAGAAGAGGACTCGGAGTTGGTGTGACAACCCAAGGTGTGCTAGAATTATCTGTTGTGTGACGAAAGTTATGGCTTTTGAATAGTTAAATGGTTTGCAATAAACAACATTTTCCAATTTTGACCGACTCTCGTCTTACGCATCTAATTCCTCCAAGCGATTATATTCAACAACGGTCATTATGGAGTCATCAATTCTATGTTACGCTTTGTAAACTTGAGGATTTGGTTTGAATGCTCTATTTGAAAAGCGTGGTTTATGTCGGCAAGAATTGGTCCATATCCATTAGGATTTGGTTTAAAAAAAACTTTTGAATTGTTGTGATTGACTCACCATGTTTGTAAACAACATTTGAAACTCTTTGATTTTGTTTTGTAAGTCGACAATTTCCTCAAGATAGTCATCTATTTGTTTCCTCGAATGCTTTTTGTACTCACAAAACCGTTTTTGACAAGTTAACAACTCGGACTTGGCTTTTGAGTTTCGAAGTGAGGCGTTAAGTTGTTGTTTATGATCATATTTCAATTGTTCTATTTGAGACAACAAAGCATTCTTGGATGCAACTAGATCACATATCTGTTTTCCAAAGATTTTTCATTTTGGTAAGATTTAGCAAATCGACTTCAAAACCTTTTCACGTTTCTCTTTAGTTTGAAAAATGTTGAGTTGGACTTATAGCATTCATTATCCTTAGTTAACGATTGCAATTTTATCTTGCAATTTCTTATTGATGTCATTGCACTTTTCGGTGAGATTTGTTGAGTGCGAATTAATTTGGTCATGAGTTCAAGATCTAGATTAGACAAAGGTTCATCTTGTTCAACTTGAATCTCAACATGATCATTATTTAGATCCTCAAATATGACCACGAGTCAACTTGATTATCAATATTAACCATAAGGTCATCTTGATCATCAAATATAACTACGGGATCCATTTGATTATCATCGAATGAGATGTAGAAGATTCATTTGAACACTCGAGCCTCGTCGGATGCGAGATGTTGGCGGAGATATCGGATCATTAATGAGTATGTTTGGATCCGGTACACGAGACAAGCCGTCGATGTCATACTGCTGGGCTGTGTCACTCATGTGGAGCTCTTGCATGTTTGCCATTAACATCACAGTTGCATTAGCTTGCAAGTCTTCCATGTCATCATCGAATCTGCATTAGCCATGAAGCTTTGTTCTTTGTTGGTAAGAGTTCCACCGACTTCATCCTTGAGGCCAGAGTAAAGCCTCTTTGTGATAAGTCTTGCCTCTTGTCCTCGGCTTAGGGCATGCATTAGCAGATGACCCTTCTCATTCTGATTATAGCATCGGAGACCATTAACCCCGATCGAGCATTTCCTTGATCAACCACTTGAACCCGTTGTTGTGGAGCACCCATGTTATTCCTTCCATTAACATTAAACCCTTGACCACTACTCATCTATTGACCATTTCCACGATTACGAACCTCAACCCTTCCATTGTTAACAACAACTTGATTTCTTGTGTTTGATGAGGTGCGAATGCGATTGTTGGTTGTTAGCAAATCGTCGAAGGCTTTTGCAAGCATAACAAATCCTTGATTCATTGCATCGAAGGCATCGCATCCTCATTTGATTCATTGTAGAGTGCACGATCATTGTTGTTGTATGGAACCAATTGAGTTTTGTGATTGTTGTTGTGAAGGATCATATGGTGTGTCTGAGCAGTTGATTGTGGAGGGTTTGTGAAGGTTGTTGGCAAGGTCGGGAATTGAGGATAACATGCTTGAGCCCACAAAGCAAGAGTTTGATTATCCAGGGAGTGATGGTGACGAGGACCCCGGATGATTCTTTCTTTGTCAACTTCCTTTTGGTGGTGCTTCAAATAGTCATGCAACAATCCGTATGTAGCTTGATGAATATTCTTCGCTTGATGGATGAATATAACATACTTCTCCCAATCAGGACCAAGACAACTCAGGAACTTTGTGTTGATTGCAATCCGTGGCATAATGATATTATGTTTATCCAAGTCATTGATGATGTCTGAGAACCGATGATGATATGACTCTAATGTCTCCCCTGGTTCAATCATGAAGTGTTCATATGCTAAGCAGATTTTGGATTCCAAATCTTCTTGATTGAGTTCAGTGCCTTCCATTAAAAGATGAATGTGCTCCCACATTGCTTTAGCAGTCTTTTGAGCATCAACACTACGGAGAATCGGATTAGGTAATCCTAAAAGGATATATTGCATTGCAATTTCATCAGCTTCTAAGTGAAGAAGTTGGTCGGTAGTAAGTTGATCAAGACCGACAACGTTGGTAACATCATCTCTTGGTGGATTAGCATTCGGATCTCCAAGATGCGGTGATAGTAGGCATCGAAGCGGACCTTCAAGGATGACCTTCTTCAAGAACTTACCATGTGGCTTCTTTAGATCACAAAACCTAAAAACCTTATCACCCATTGATCGTAGTTTAGGGAGTGAGCATTGGAGGTGCATCAAGGATCGACTTCATGAATGGATAAGCTTCACACATCTTTGCAAACCAAGAGGGTTCCTTTGGTGTTGTAACATTCATAGCATACTTGGTGGATCTTGATTTTGAAAGTATGTATAATGTTGTACTTGTTGTGAGGGTTTGGTGGAACCATTTGTGGTGGAAGAGGATTTGCTCCTTGAGGAAAGTGTTGAAATTGTTGTTGAAATTGTTGTTGAAATTTTTGTGGAGATGGTGGAGGATATTGTTGATAAAATTGTTGTTGTTGTTGTTGAGGATACTCATGAGGAAAGTAGCTAGAGTATGGTGGTTGAGACATCATGAAACTTGTGTTGATGATGGATCTTTGTAGAAAAATGAAACTTAGAGTTTGTTGATGAAGTAACCTTAAGCGTAGAAGCGACTTATCGTAGAACGTACCTTATCGTAATACCCAACTTCGGCGTGAAGAGAACTTCAGCGTAGGAATATCTTCTGCGTAGACTTGAGGAAAACTTAGCTTAGGCGTAAACCAAAGGCTTAGTAGTAGAATCCTTATCGTAATATTTGCTTAGGCGTAAGACAAGCTTAGGCGTAAGAAATGCTTAGGCAAGGAGGATTCTCTGGCGTAAGAGTTTAGCTTAGGCGTAAAACTAGGGTTTGCCCAAAATCCTTTACACTTATACGGTGTAAAAGATATCCAAAGTCGAAGTGTTTTCGGGCTTATCCAAGCAAGAAATCCTTGAATAAACCAAACTCGAAGATCAAATAATGGGCAACTTACGTAACAAATACTTAGGCGTGACTTGGAGCTTCTGAGTAAAACTAGGGTTTTATTACAGTATAAAGTACAAACTATCACCTAAGCGATTTTATGCCCAAAAGTGTTTAGAAACACGATTTTAATGATGAGCGAGCTTCAATATCACCAAAAGAACACAAAAGTGTGAAACTTGATGATCGAAACCAAATTCAACCTACGGCGTAGAAGTAAATACGAATAAAACCAAGCTCAAAAACAATTCTACACACGTATGAATGAAAGAAAGATAGGCGTAGGATATATTGTGAAGTGAACAACCAACCTTCAAATGAAGGTTTACAAGACTATTTATAGGAGAAGGGACTAGGGCAACACTACGGGTCCCTTTCCTTCCTTATTGGTTGGGCCAAGGCTTATGGGCTTTCTACATAAGCCTTACCATTATCTACAAACATAAAAGCCTAATTAAGCAACCTATTACATATTGATTACAAACACTTGAAATATAGTTTAGGAGTGATTTCAACAATAATAATTTGGAAAATCTATTTTTGAAAAAATATTACGTCACATTATAAAATGTGAAGTTTTGAACAAAAAAGCATTTCTTTGATCATTTGTTAAATTGTAAATTTTGTTCTTACATTTACGTCAAAATGAAATATTACGACTAAAAACTTGTTTACATTAATTTTAGCGTAACTTTTTTTTACATTTGTTATTATCAAAGCGTAGAAATGTCAAATATATATATATAACATTTTAGACATTATTTGTATTAACGGAAGGAGTAATGTTGGAACAACTTAATGTCTTGGATGCCAAAAGTAAAAATGCGCAAGATTTCTAACTTGGGCATACGGGAACCCATTAAGGAAAGCGGTTATTAGGTTTCGAAACAATACAACGTTTACTTTATATGAAGCGATATGTACACATCCTTTCATGATGTATATATAGTTATCATGTTACGTAATGAAAACCAACCCATTCGTTTATAATATATCGATTTTATGGGTTTACCCAATCTTCTTTATTGTTTCTTGTGTTGATTCTTGATAATGTTTGTCATGATTGTTGTCGATCAATTCTATCACGAAACCCACTCAAGACACATTAAACATTGGTATCGAGCGAAGGGGATCAAGCAACACAACAAGTCATGATCAATCACCAATCGAGGAATCAACATATCGTTCTCTTTAAAAGGCACGCAACCATGGATGCCAATCATGAAGGAACAAAACCGGGATAAATTGCGTTTGGAAATAAAAACACAGTTCGTTTTGTTACAAGGGTTATGGATTTAACCAAGATCAAGATGTACTCAAGTGCTAGTATAGCACACAAAGGCGATGTAGGAAGAAAGCCAAGAAATTTACTTGCCTTGAAGTCACAAATTGAAACAGATGGACTTGTTTCAAAGGCAAAAGAAACTTCCATGAAGATCGGAAAGATCAAGTGGCGCACAAATGTTTGAAGACATCAAGATTAAAAGCAAGATTCAAAAGGGCATCAAGCGATTCTGAAGAAGAAGGTTTTGGCATCTCGACATTAGGGAGGCTGTTGGAACAACTTAATGTCTTGGATGCCAAAAGTAAAAAACCTACAAGATTTCTAACTTGGGCCTCTGAGGAACCCATTAAGGAAGCGGTTATTAGGTTTGAAACAATACAACGTTTACTTTATATGAAACGACATGTACCACGACCTTTCATGATGTATATATAGTTATCATGTTACGTAACGAAAACCAACCCATTCGTTTATAATATATAAGATTTTATGGGTTCACCAAATCTTCTTTGTTGTTTCTTTTATTGATTCTTGATTATGTTTGTCATGATTGTTTTACGATCAATTCTATCACGAAACCCCTCAAGACATGTTACACAAGTAACGATTGATAGCAAAACACAAAAATCAATAAGTAGCATACAATCCATGATTTGAAAGTTACATTATTTACATTGAAGAAAATAAGATGACAATTAACACTCGGTCAGCGGCCGTTCTTGATGAAGCGGCTACTCGAGCGTCGGTGCTTTAGTCAATCGGATGGTGAATGAGGAACATTAATAGTGAGGCAAGAGTTATTGAGTCGAGACACGAATCAAGTAATCTTCTTGAGAATAGAGCTTTTGGACAAGTGAATTGGGCTATCACCAAATCACGATATAGCGAGTTCTTCAAGTTGAAAACATCCACGACAATGCTAAAGTGAACCTAATTTCAATACATCTTGAGGATATGGCTCTAATGTGGCACAAGAATTATGTGTATATTGTGGGAGCGTTGTAGCATGGCATGTGTATAAGGAAGCTATCTTGAAGAGGTTTGGTCAGCATGATGAAGATCCTCTGGGAGAGCTTAAGAAGCTAAGGCTCGCATACTCGATCGAGCACTACATTAATGCTTTTAACAGAATGTTGTGTAGGACACGCATGGGATAAGAACAAAGTATGAGTCTCTTCGTATTTGGATTACAACGACATTGAGTTGGTACATTAGGATGTTCGAGGCCAAGGAATTTAGTGACATATATGAGCTGAGTACTATGGAGGAGGTGAGGCGAGTGTTGCTAAGCAGGAATAAAGCGCAATATTACCAACTCTAAGTATCATCTACCGACAACGGGACCTAAGCCTATAGCCTTTGCACACGAATGCTCATTGGAGGAATAAGGCTCTCCTACGATGACATAGTGTTTTCTTCATATAGGCATCTACTAAACAAAGTAATGTCTATTTGGAATTTTATTATTGCGTTTTATGGAACCGACTATGCGTAAAAAACACACACACCAAGTTTGCAAAAGCGACATGTTTTGGGAATTTTGGCTACCAACAAGCTATATAGTAAACTATAGCCCATTATAATATTCTTTAAAATATATTGGATCCATTTAAGAGGTATCAACACACCAAAAAGAATCCATAATAAATACAATAAGACTGGCAATATTTTTAGAATTTGGGTCAATATATGCCAAAACTATTAAATGTTATAGCCTTTTATCCACATTTAGTGGACAGGTTGAAGTTCAGTTATTTAGTTTGGATTGATATGAAAAATAATTTGATAAACTGGCCATTATTTAAGTTAAAACTGAAAGTGGAAATTTTATTATGCTAATATTATCTTGGGGAAATTGCATATATGTCCTTCCAAAGTCTCATAATTACATATATATCCGACTTAAACTAATAATTGCATATATATCTTTTTTAAACAACATAAATGTCAGATATATCCAAATAATTAATTTTATATATTTATTACAAAATATTATATTATTAACAATACATGGACTATTATACCTTTGTTCTTCTTCATCTTCTTTGCTACACTTAACTCTACGCACAACCCACTACATTTACCTTTTTAATATTCATTTGCAATCATCGACAATGGTTTCATTCTCAACTTTGCATATGCTATATTTTTCCAACTGAGTAACCCAAGTACCATTTCAGTTGTCACTAATTTTTTAAACTAACAATTATAAATTAGAAAATTTCAATGTTGTTGTAGTAAACTCATTCCATTTATCATTAAAAATAATAATAATTTCCTGACTCCAATCAAACACAACATTGATCCTTACATATCGAGTTGGGTTTTTCTACAAGTTATGTATATATTGAAATTAACATAAATAAATTATATTACAGCCATCAATCCTATTACAAATACTTGAAATTGATAATCGTCATTGCATTGTTTAAAATTGATACTGGTAATTGACTAATAATGTTATGGGTTGTGTGTGTGGGTTAGTCGGTTAGATATGTAGCAAAGAAGATAAAAAAAAAAAGGTAAGGGTATAATGGTCAATGTATGGGTTATTATGTAAGTTTTTATAGTTATATAAAAACTAATTATTTTGATATATATGATATTTATGTAGCTTTAGAATCATATATGTGTAATTACTAATTTGGTTTATATATGTAATTATAGAGCTTTGGAACTATATATGCAATTCCCTTATTATGTTACTTGTTTGTAATCTCAATTGATTTGTGAAATACAAATCAATATAACTATATACTTAGCGAGGGGCGTTTCGTTGATTTTGATGGCGCGTGCTACTACCACAAAGAGACTCTTGAAGACACATACAAAATGCATATGTATCAGTAGTAGTGCATGAACTAAGTAATTAGCTCGAGCCTCGTATTGTGTATGTATAATAAAAGTGCATGAAGTTTTTGGGGCCTTAACACCCTTTACATCGCACCGCCTTTGCACTCACGTAAAGGCGGCCCTGAGACTAAGCCATAAAATCTTGCAAGCGTTAATAAAATGATGGTCACTCGGAACTATGTTTCGAATAGGAGTAAATAATATCTTTATATCAGTTCTATTAAGCTCTCAAAATTTTTATTTTTATTTTTTTAACTTCTCGTTAATATAATAAGATTTATAGATCATAACATCAATTCATTTTGAATACCATAAACTTCATCACTCTATTTTCGTATGTGATCAAGCTCAATGTCCTTAAAAGGACTATGCATTGATGATTGTCCACCTGTAAAAATATTCCAACATCACGATCTTCGAACAATCATAAACATAATGGAGAAGGAAGAAATGCAGCTTTCTATGTTCTAATAAAAAGAAATTGCATGTATGTGTTTAAGTACAATTGCTTGTATGTGAAGATTGAATCATACCATTAGGATGAAGAAATTGGCCTGTAAAATAGGAAGAGTCCTCGGATGCTAGGAACACGTACGATGGAGCAATCTCAAAAGGTTGACCGTCCCTATCCATCGGTAACCGTTCCCCAAATGTTGCTATATCCATGTCATTGAGTGCTGCAGCTTGTAGTGGTGTCCATATAGGGCCAGGGGCCACACCATTCACACGAATCTTCTTGTCGACCAGATGCAATGCTAGGCCCCTTGTGAAGGATACGATGGCTCCCTTTGTTGAAATGTAGTCAAGCCATTTTGGTGCATTTGCGATGTATGCAAACACTGACGAGGTGTTTATGATGGTGCTTCCTTCTTTCATGTGCGTCAAGAATGCCTGCATAAAACAGAAAGTCACTATAACCCATCACATTGTTCAAAAAGTAGGAAAATAAACTAATTGGAGATAGATAATAGTTTTAAACATGTTATTAATTATCCAACAAATAGATTAATCATATGTTAAGTAATGATACCTAGTTTGACAAGAAGAAATAAGAAAATATTGGTCCGAAACACCTTTTGAGTCTCTCCTCTGTGATCTCTTCTAACGAATATGAATTTGTATAGTACTGCGGCTGGAAGGTTCACTAAGATATCCATCCGCCCATATTTTCAATGACCTCATCCACAACATCCTTACAATTTTGTCATACCTAAGATCTGTAGGTATGGCAATAGGATCACCGAGCCTTCCATTTTTGAGTCATTTATGATATCCAATGTGTCTTTTGCATCTATGTCCTCGTCGCCCTTGACATAAGTGAAGGCTATAGTCGAACCCTCCTTAGCAAAGTGGTAACAAACTGACCTTCCAATACCTGAATCTCCACCTGCTACTAATGCCACCTTTCCCTGTGCCAAGGAAAATAAGCGCTTTAATTTCTTTTATTTGACTTGCTCACAGGTGTAAAATTCTTTTGCCCTTATGGTTAGACTGGATTTGCAACTCTTTTCAGCTTGTAGAAGCAGCTTCTAACCCCTATGTGCTCTAACTTTTAGCTTCTTACTAGTTATCAATTAGATTGGCTTTCGAATAAAATTGATAGACACTAAATTAGAATGTTTCTTACTGACTGTATATTAGTGACACCTTTATAAAATACGAGTAGTCTATTTGTTACTTCTACTGACTCATTTGGAATAAAGTGATAAAGGTATTAATCTATTGTTGTACTCCTACAAATTAAGAAATTAAGAAACTAACTTGTCAGTAAAAGTCTTCTGTTTACTTTTAGTAAACATACTACTAGTTAAATTCGATCTTCTTTACTCGTCAACTTAACAACTAACTGCAATGGTTGTTTAACAAAAGACAGAGCCAATCAGCATTATTATTTTTTTTTTAAATTTATCGATTAAGTATACCTTGAGTTTGTTAGAGGGCTTGTAATGAGGGTTGGCAAATAGAGGTCGAGGGTTCATGAGATATTCTTTTCCTGGTTGCGACTCTTGGTTCTGTGGTGGAAATCGTCGTTCGTCTTCCTCCATCAACATCTCCTTCGACTAATATACATTCACCATAGTCCGATAATTAGGATAATTACAAGAAATTGAAAATTGTTTACATACGTCATGGTATGTGCATGTTGCTCTCAAGCTTCATATCAACAGAATCAAAATAATAAACTATAACTAAAAGATAAAGAAAGTGATGTAAAAGACCTTAAAGGTGTGAATAGCTGAGGAGCGCCGACTTAGAAGACTTCCTATCAGTGGCATGACCCCATTAGTGCTAATTCTTGTTATAACAGGTGAGCTTAACAAGCTACGTGACATTAAACAAGACGTCCATGCGATTGAAATCTTGTTTGTGCCTGACACTATTGAATGCATCATCATAATTACTTAAGATATTTAGATGATCGAAAGTGAATGAATGAAACCCATTTAGTGACAAGTTATATATATAAGAGCAGATTAAAGAAATTTGTGATCGATCATCTGAGAGTCAAATAAATGTTAGGTACACCTTTATGTTAGTCGACATATATTTAGTTTGTGCTTAGTTATTGTGTTTTGGGCTTAGTCCACTTCTACCTAAGCCCAAACTAAATATACGTCGACTAACACTTTCAACCTTGCTAAATGTAGCAAGATAAGCCAACAACCTATAAAAGAATTGTAGCAAGACACACATAATGTAGAAGCAGTCTCAGGATAGTGCGATGACATGATTGAGTATTGTTGTTGTTGAAGCAAGATAAGTAATGCTTCATTTATTAATAATCAAGTATTGCAGCTTTCTTTTTGAGAGGCATATCAACCTTCTTGTTGCTTAAACAAATGTCTTTGATGTAATTATTAAATATATATTTCTAAGATTACAAATAACACTGCACAGTGAGTCTTTTCCAGTTCTGTCTAAAAATCTCAATCCAGTGTTTCCTTCAAAACAAGTTTTTATAATCCGTCTAGATCATGAAAATGATAGAACGTAACTAAAATATGTTTGAAAATTGATAGCGTCTAATATGTGGAAAATCACAGATTGATCAGTTCTTGTCAACAGTAAACTAATAAAGTTATTTGATAATGTTTTGTGGCGTTAATACAAGTAGATACTTCTAACACGAAATCTACACCATTATAGTCAAAGTTAAGTTACATGAATCAAACATATTTCAACAAAAAATTTAATGCACCAATATTTTATGGTTCAATCTCTGACCTACACAGGGGCGGTACCACAATAGGGGCAGTGTGGGCAACTGTCTCCGCAAAGTTCACTCGAGCAATGTCAATTTTTTGAAGATGACCAGTGATTTTTATTTTGCTCTCATAAATGGGTAATGGTATAATGGTGAAAATTTATAAAATAGTTGTATCATAGTCAAGTGGTTAAGGACATTTGCACTTTCGTGGAAATATAATGTTTGATTCTTGTGTTACTCTATAGATTTTTGTGAATTATTGTTATCCATCTTTTTATTTTTGCTTTAACTACTTGTGTTAATATGGATTAGAAAAAGCAAGTATATGCTAGCAATTGTGTATATCATCACCAATTCTTAGTTTTAGTTCTCTCATGCAAACAAATACAAAAAATTCACTTTCAATCAAACTCGATTTAATTATAACAACATAGGTCGCGTTACTGACATGAACCGATCTGACACTCACTTTTAACTTTTGCCCCCTCTTGAAAAATTTTCCGGTACCGCCCCTGGACCTACTCTATTTAAAATATAACATTGGAAATTACTTAAAAGGATCTGTTTAGTATGTTGGACCTAAGAATTAAAAAGGGCTAATAACCTATTAAAGCATCGTACTTGTCACAAATGTTAGTTCGACGTAACGAACAAAAAAAATAGCTCTTCTAAACATTAAACTTGACATTTTTGTCTTCCTTTAAGTATTATGACCATTTTACCCTTTCGAATTACATAAATGGTCCCTGTGAGTTTGCGAAAATTGCATCCATCGTCCTTTTTTTTTAAAGTCCAGTTCAGTGGTTTAGACGGCCACCCCCATAAACTTAAACACCACTAAAAATCTTTGTTATCCATCGTCCCTTTTTTTTCGAATGTCATTACCAACATCAAAAATAAAACAATCATCATCTAACATAGAAATAAAAACCCACTAAAATTAATTAACTAAACCCACTTGGATCAATTCAACCAAATACCTTCAAATCAAACACCAATCAAAATCCAAAATTAATTAACTAATCTTCATCTTCTTCCAACCCATTAATCTTCCTCAACACCATAAACCCGACCACCAAAAAACTAAAGCGCTCGAAACCCAAAGCTGTAATAGTGGTGGCGCATGGTAAAACTAGTCTGGATCTACGGTAGGTGGTGGTTGGTGATGGTTGTAGTGGCGGTGATGAGTGTGACTATCGAGGTGTTGCGGTTTCGGATGTAGAGTTGGTGATCTTGTATTGGTATTGAGGTGGTGATGCGTGGTTGTCATTGTGGTGTCGTAAGCGATTTTGGTGGTGGCTTTTACTATTGTAGATAAAGTAAAGTAGATAACGAATGATAGATGTTGGATTTTGCTATGTATTTATTAACCTTCATCATTATCATGTTTTATTGATAATCTTTGGGATTACTTTCATAATCAATTCTTAGTTTAAGATAATCTTGGCTTAGGATAGAATAGGAATTAGATGGCAATTGGGATAAGTAGATACCTAGTTCTCAGTTAGACTTTTCTCTTTGAGTAGCTTCCATATTATCTGATCTAGACAAACATCAATATAATTGGGGTTAACAAAAAGTAAACAAGTCATGCCTTATTCCATTAAAGCAACAGTCCTCTTGTTTCTTCTCTTAATAACGTCCGGAGTGGTCGTTGTCATTGTTGGCTGAAACTTTATAGGAAATGAGTTATTAGCCGTGGTTAGTTGTGTGTGTGTTAAAATGAGTTAAAAAGATTAATTGGGTTATTTATATATTTGGGACAAATGATGCAATTTTTATAAATTTAAGGGTAAAATGGTCATCACAAATTTATTTTACTCAATTGAAGACAAAAATGTCAAGTTTAATGTCTAGAAGAACAATTTTTTTTTGTTCGCTACGTCGAACTGATATTTGTGACAAATATGATGCTTTAATAGGTTATTAGCCCAATTAAAAATATACATTGTTTGATAGAGCGTTACAGCTGCTAAGCACTTTAACAAATTTTGGACTTCTTCTTAGCCCCATTAGAAATCTACAAAAAGGATTCGAATTTGATTTCTTTGAAGATGAGCTCCTTCTAGGGGTGTTCATGGGTTGGGTAATATCCGAATAAACCGAAAACCGAAACCGAACCGAACCGAAAATAACCGAACCGAACTCGTAACCTAACCGAAATTGTGAAAACCGAACCGAACCGAAATAAAAGTTCGGTTTATGGATCGGTTATGGTTTTAGCCATCCCAACCGAAAACCGAACGGCAAAATTAAATAAATAAATATATATATATATATATATATATATATTTATATATTTATATTAAAAATATATTAAAATTCTTTTATAATATATATATAATATTTTTAAGCTTGAAAATTATATTTTTTCAAAAATACATATAAATAAATGAAAAATTATAAAAAAAAAATAAAATAAAAAAAAAAAATCGGTTATTCGGTTCGGTTTCGGTTATTGAGGTTGGTTTTCGGTTGGTTTCGGTTCGGTTGGGGGTTTGGTTTTCGGTTTTCGGTTCGGTTTTCGGTTATACCTAAAAAAAAAATTAACCGAACAAACCGAACCGAACAAACCGATAACCGAACCGATAAACACCCCTAGCTCCTTCCTTGGACGTTTGTTGTGAAAACCATGTCTGTGTACTAAAATGGATATATTCAAACTATCAATATTATTAACCTCAATCGTATTTTCAGATGCTTTCAAGTTTCTTCAAGTCTAAAGGTTAATTAATACAAGATTCGTCTTATGGGAGTGGGTGTTTTGTATAAAGACATGAGATCAATAGTTCGATTGATTTGCAAACATGCGAGCTTGTAGATGTGTATAAGAAGTTTTAATTTATGACTTTGTAGGATCTCTATAGAAAGACAGATTTAAAGTGAGGAACTAATGTTAAAAATTGTCCAACATGAACACTACAACAATCGGATGGACGGGTGAGGAGACTTTCGCAGGGGACATTGTGTCCCCGACGAAAATCACTAAACGACAAAATAAAATCTAACGTGGCACATGAATACGCTGACCAGTTATAGAAAATTCAACGAATACTTTCGGCGGGGACAAGTCCCCAACGAAAGTCTGTTGAATTTTTAACAAAGTTTGACCGGCTAGTCAATATTCAACGTAACCTTTCGTCGGAGACTTGTCCCCGCTGATTGTTGTAGTGGAAGTTTGGAGGTGTTGAATCAACACGAAATTAGAAGGATATATAGAGTTGTTGTCAAGACAATTGATGTATCAAGTCCAAGTTATTTCTCATTGCTCGGTTAAATCTTCACTGTTGGTGACATGTTAGGTTTTCCAAATTTAGACTAAAAATCTCATTCCATTATTACCCACAAAACTAGGCTTATCTAAAACCAGTTTTTTTTTAATTTATCTACAAAGTGAAAAGGACATAAACTAGCCGTGCACATACCGGTTATTTTCGCCTAAGTGGTTCAGTTAGTAACCGGCCCGGTTTTTTTGGTCAAACCCGGTCAAACCGGTTATTATCAAAAATCGGTTCGGGTCGGTTAGGATTTTAAGGGGGGATACCATACCCGGTACTATCCAGTTAGGATCGGTTTGTAACCGGTTCGGTTAGGAAAAACCAGTTACTAAATGGTTTTATTTAGGCTCTTTGTTTGGTGGTGTTTGTACGGGTTTCGAGCTTTTTTTGCCATTCGTTTTTTATACATAAACTACTTGAAACATAAAGCTAATACATTAAGCGATTTATTCATCGGAAAACTAATACATTGAATAATGAGGTCTTATTCGGAGTCTCTGGAGCCGGACCTAGCTTCGTCATCTTGAGCGATTTCTTCATCGGAAAGTGAGATTCTATAACCCTCTTGCATCTCGATCTCGAGTATTTGTGGTTCGGTCTCTAAATAATTGGCTTCAAGATTAGAAATGTGTTGTATACGTTCTTGTGCGTCTAAGTGATCCGTTAAGCAAATACACATCTCCAAAGATGTCGGCATGAGTATTGTTCTTCGAATCGTTAATACCCTTTCCCTAAGAGAAAAACATGATTCCGAATCTACCGTATAAGCTTTTACGCTTAGTAAATCTCGAGTCATAATGGATAGAACGGGAAATTGAGATTGCCTTCCTTTCCACCAAGTCTCATAGCGTTTATCCGATCGGTTCTGGTATATCTCCTAAATTCGTTAGTACCGGTTTGGTCACTCCTAGCCTGTTTCTTGTCTTAAAGTTTGAAATAAGTTAAACATCGAATGAAGCAACCGAACTCATTGAAACATTGTTTGAACCATATTTATTAAAATAAATATCAAATAAGTCTTTTAAACATTTGTTAAAATAAGCTTTTGCATTGATTACATAATTATCGTTTTCTTTATCCAAATCAAAATCAATTGAAATCTTCTCGATAAGCACTTCCACCCCGCTAATGTCAAAGCATGGGTCTAATGCGGGGACACAAGTAATTATGGTGGAATTTTTTTGAAATATTTTCTACGTTTATCTTTCATAGGTTCAACCATTATATCATATGGTGGACCACTAAATTCGGATTAGCTTATTTTTGTACACATTGCAAAAAGTTGTTGGAGTACCTTATGACTCGTGGGATAGTAAATACCCAATAGTAAAGTTGTTGCATCTTTAAGAACTTGAGTAATTGGTTAATTTTCAATAATCTCCAAATTTTGGACGGAAATGGTGCAACTAGGTTATCACGGCAAGATCATCATGAAAAGTACTTAAAGCAATTTTTGGCGTAAAGCACTTTTAAACATAAAATAATTCAAGTTCCTTCTTGTAGGAACTTTTGATAAGGATTTAAAAGGTACCCTTTTGAGGGTCATTTAAGCCCTTAATTAATCACTTTGTATCCATTACTTCTTAATTTCGTTCCTTTTCATTTTAGGTCTCTTGAAGGCAAATTCTTTGGAATGACACTTATTCGGACGAAAAGGCTCGAATATCTGAAGAAAATGGCCAAAGTCAAAATCGAGACACTCAAGTGCTTTGAATTGAAAGGGGCGTCGGGTTCTACTTGTGGCGCCATCGAAACAAGTTTTGTGACGACTCGGTAGCCAAATTGATTATATACAAGTGCGCATCGGTCTTAAAAGAGTAGGCGTCGCTGACTCGAACGGCCTAGATTTGATCGGACAACGTCGAGGCGAAGAGGCGGCGTTACGGTCATAAGGTGGCGCCGTCACAATGATAACGTGGCCAGGCGAAACCCTAATGGCGACCAGGCGTCACAATTAAAGTGGCGTCGTCGCGATTTGTAACACTATATATAAAATCCGAATTTTTCATTTTCGATTGTGTAGTTTTGTGGGTAAAACCTAAACCGAACCAAGACTGTCTTGTACAATATTTTAGGGTTCCATACCCTATCTTACATCAAGATATATGTGTTTTACTTCATTAATTCAATTATGTCTTCAATTGATTGTGTGTATGCTTGCATGTTCTCCATGTTCGGCTATTTTACTTGTGTGTTTGCTTAGGTAATATGAAACCTAGTTATTGAATATTGATTGGTTGTCTCTTATCTTAATTGTGATTGACCTAGTATTGCGATAGGTCATCCGCATGCTAATAATGCTTGATTAATCTTTGTTGAACCTTAGTTTATAATAACCTAGAGTTATTGTAGGCTAAACATCCAAAGAATACCTTAGTGTTAACTTTATAAATCCTAGAGATTTTGTAGTCATAAACCTTTGGTAGCTTCAAAGAGTTAGGGATAAGCATACCTACGACCTTAGAAACACAACGTTAAGAATAAGGGCGTGACAATTCAACCATCAATAGGAGATAACTAGGGAGTAATAAAACCTAAGTAAATACATTTTAATCATCATACGAGCACACAACAATAGACATAGACTACCCTTAGCTTAGTTAATTAGATAATTAGATAAGTAGAGTAATCGGTGAAATACCAACCCCAAATCAAACCCGATATTCATACCTTTCCATTTCTAAAAAATATAAAAAAAAGATAAAAATAATC
Source organism: Chrysanthemum lavandulifolium (assembly GCA_022545495.1). Classification (NCBI taxonomy): domain Eukaryota; kingdom Viridiplantae; phylum Streptophyta; class Magnoliopsida; order Asterales; family Asteraceae; genus Chrysanthemum; species Chrysanthemum lavandulifolium. The sequence continues at coordinate 41,386,798 of CM040238.1, read as the reverse complement.
TTCCTCAATCCCAACCTTAGCGTAGTAACTTACTAGCATTCCTATTCCCAGAGCGATATCAATACCGTGGCTTACCCTAATACTACACTACAACGATTAGGTTCACTGTCTAGGGTGTTGAAAAACTTCTTTCGACGAAAGGAAGTTCCTTTGACCCCGAGCAGCTGTGTGGCGTATCAAGTTTTAGGCGCGTTGCGGGAATAGAATAGCTAGTTAGAGTCCCCTCGTTAGGTTTCTTTGTGATCCTATCAAGTAAGCTTTTCCATTTTAGCTTCCTCGTAGTTTATCCCCTTCTTCATGACCTTTGTTAGTAACCCCATCACTTTTCATCATCGAAGGTGATAACCAACCACCGGTCATCAACCCACCACCAAATGACCCACCAAGAGGCCGTACTCTTGGTGAATACTCGAACCAAGCCACCTAGGCTATAGGAACACCATTAAGCTTCCGACCATGCCCAAACTACGGCCTGCGATCCGACACCATCCGGTTGGTGCAAAGCGGATGTGCATTCCATGGACTTCGTTCGAAGATCCTAATCGACATCTTAAGGTTTCCTTAAAATTGTTGATTCCATCAACCTCGATGCTACTACTCGGAGACCACGCATCTGCGTCTCTTCCAATTCTCTCTGGGACAAGCTAATAATTGGCTTTAGCGACTTCCCATGGCTCCATCTCAAGTTGGGATGATCTCATATCTCGTTTCCTTGCTCAATTTTTCCACCGGGAGAACTACTAAGCTTAGGAATGAAATATTGATGTTCCAACAATGTCAAGGTGAATCTCTCTACAAAGCATGGACTCGATTCAAGGACTTACTCCATAGAGTCCCTCATCACGGCATTGATCTTTGTCTTCAAGTCCAACTCTTCTACGATCATGTCAACTTCCCCACTAAGCGATCCATTGACCAAGCGGCCGGTGGAAAACTTAGTGATCTCACCGCGGAAGAATCATGGGGTATAATAGAGGACCTTGCTCTCTATGACAACGAAAGTTGGAATGACCCCCGTGAGTTGCCCAAAACCGTAAAGGCAATCTCCTTGCCTCCCATTGACTCACAATTTTCCGACCGTTGGATGCTCGAGCTTGAAGATCAAGTTAAATTCCTAATGAGCTCTACGACAATCCTAAGTCTTCGCCAAGTGAACAAAGTTTCTTACTTGTGTGAGTCGTGTAGTGGTCCTCATAACACAGCACTTGCACAAGATTCCCTGAACAAGCTTCCGTTGTGGAGGAAGATTCCTACAACACCGGACCTAGGACTTTAATGGCCTTGAGAAGCATGGAAGGAAAGCCCGACTTTATTGAGGACAAACCAAAGAATTCACATCCAATGATTTCTCATGGCCCCTATCTCACGGCCTAACCAAAAAAACATAGAGGGGATGTTGCAACACCTAGTCGCATCCCAAAGCTCAAATAGCTAAGCTCTCGGACGTTTAACCAACAACAAGCCGAGATGGATAGGAAGATAGATAACCTTTTGAAAGCCATGACCAATAGTGACGGGAAGATTAATGCTATCTCAACTCCCGAAACTTCGGTGTAGAGATTAAGGACCCAAGTAAGTTAGCTAAGCACGTTCAATTCGTCAATACCATCACCTTAGTGAAACCTAATAGAACAAATGGCGAAGCAAACCATGAGGCGATACTTGAGGTTAGTAAAACACCTAGGAATGAAACAACAGGAAGTAGATGAAGTAGACAATGACTATTTCAATAAGTTTCCTCGGAAGAAGAACTCTCGCCACCCACACTTAGTACGTGACCTCAGTCACATGTATGTTAGGAGAAGCCCTAGGATCAAGTTTGGGAACCCTTAGAATCTTAACATACCATGTTGCATAGGACACCTTTTCGTGGCAAAGGCCTACATTGATCGCAAGTCCCGATAAATATCATGACTAGCACCTACTATAATTGGGTAATGAAGAAGCCTATCCCAACTAGGAAAGATCCCAATAATCCTAGGGTTGGTTGCAATTTTCTTGGTAGAGTTAAGGGATTGCCCGTTCATATAGGTAGTTTCACGTTTCCTACGGTTTCATAATAGTGGAGGATATTAATCTTGTCATAGATCTAGCTTGTCCCATGTTATTCTAGGAAAGCCTTTCGTGAAAACATCGGGATGACTTATGATCCATCGTTAGGAATAGTGAGATTCAAGGATGGGACCGATGATGTAGCTTACCAAATGCCGTTTAAGATTGAAAAGTTTTCATCACTCTCAATGATGAAAAGAACTTAAACTATCGGTCTACTATAGGAATGAGGAGGATAAGGAGAAGGGTAGATTATGTTATTGCCAAGATTTTCGGTTTCTATAAGGTTGCTTGAACTTAGGACGGAATATAGAGCCGAGTGGGGAGAGGATGACCTTTTAGAAAGGTGCATCATAAGGCACTTCTACAACATGGAATCCCCAATAGAGACCGTCATGAGGTGAAGGTGGCGGTAATGAAGTCGCGTGAGTAGCGACTTGAGTCTAGCTACAAGACTCATAAATAAAGAAAAGCGCTTGGTGGGGCAACCCATGCTTAATTGTTTGCTTGTTTGTGTGTGTATCTTTTATTAATTGTTAATTCTCATGTTTAAATTTGTAAAAATGCTTTATTTTGTCTTTAACCTCGTCTTAATTACATATAAAGGTATTTTCATAAGGGATAAGTCGGGGGAGGATTACACGTTTTCAAAAAAACGTAAACATGAAATTACAATTATTTAAAAGATATACATGTGTGTTTGTTCGAGTCAAATGCTTGTATCGAGTCATAATGGATCTTTTGGAAATTTTCCGTTTTAAAGATAAAATTTTCTAAATTTTTCGAGAAAATCGCGAGACCGGTTTACATCGGGATAACTTTGGCGTCGGAGAAGCGGCTTGACTTATTACTTTCTCATTTTCTAAGCTACTTATAAATTTTTGGAATTTTCCGGTCTTAATTTTCGGAAAATCGTAAACATCCATTCCACAAGCATTATATCCTAGTTTAGTAGAGTCATATATATATATATATATATATTGTTACCGCCGATTTTACGCGAATATTTCATTTGTTTTCTTCAAGTGTGCAGGTTTAATTTATCAAGAAGAAGATACATAAGATGAGAAGGAGCTTTTCATGCAAACATTCTTCTTGAAGAAAGATGTAACCACCACTTCACACGGATCCTACCGAGCTAATCAGTGGAGTACTAGTTTCTTTTGTTTTTAATTACCTTCCATTATCATTACTTTGATACTTTCGGGGAACATTGGGGACAATGTTCAGTTTAAGTGTAGGGAGAGAAAATAAAACGGGAACTTTGAAACTATTCTTATCCTTGATTATTTGCTTTGTCCAATTTTATTTGTGTAATAAACCATGAGAAATATCGGTTTTGGCACCAAATTTAAATTTTTTTATGACATATAGGAGTGGGTGTTGGATCGATGTACTCTAACCAAACTAACTTAACTAGCTTGTTTAAGGTTTAATAACCTCGGATAAATCCTAAGTTATTAACAATGAAACGAATAATCTTTATTAAGTGCAGCGAATTTACTCAATAAATCTAAGAAGAACAACTTTATTAATAACTCTAAATCGCTTCTTATGCGATTCTTTAACAACTCTAAGAATATCGAACTCTCTAAACTCTAAATAACTTGTAATCGTAAACTCTAAGATTTGTGAATTCGTAAACTCTAAAACTCATAGACTCGTACCTCTAATGCCAATCTAGGAATCCTTTTATAGGCTCGAGGATATCCTAGTCGGTTTACAATTTGTATCCTTATCGACAAGTAATCTAAACATAGAATATTCTAGAGTTACAATACTTTCCATAAGCGAATATATGAGTTCTTTGTTCTTGCGGTACTTTGACTTCATAGTGCGATGCTTTGACTTTGTCTTTAGCGATGCTTTGACTCTTTGACTTTTCCGATTGCTTAGCGACTTACGATACTTTCATATCTTGATGCTTTCATATCTTGACACTTTCATATCCCAACAATCCTCCCCAACTTGAATTCTACTTGCTTGACTTCAAGTTCCTTTGTGAATAAATCTTTATGACTTCATCTTTAAAAATAGATTGTTTCTTAATCTTTGGATTGTATCTACGTGCTTGTCAAAGTATCTGTAGAAATAATCTTTTATAGCATCATCCGATAAGCTCCATCCTTTCGACAACACGACAACATATGACAATTATGTACATTAATTGAGTTTAAGTTGCATACTATTCTCATCACTTCGGTGTGTTAACTCACGTGAGAGGTGAATCATTGAAAACTTAATGGTTTAGATCTCTTTACCAAAGCCATTAACTCTGGAGTAGCCAAATGTTTTGGTGTGTAAGACCATGGTACACCGATAACCATATGATTTTAGCAAATCATCACTATCAATGATTTGATTTGTCTTTACCAAAAGTTGTACCCTTACGGACTAGTTGGTTCTTTTATCAAATGGTGAACTAATTACCAATAATGGTTTTTCCACGCCTTTACCACAAGCCATTTTCTTGTGGGCTAGCCAAATCTTCACATTGCGATATGGTGAGTTGATTACCATCCAACTTATTAGCAAGTTGTCAACTAAAAGCGGTTTGAGATATCTTTACGAGCCGTTTGCTCATGGATTAGTCAATCTTTTTGTAACCATGGTGGATTGATAACCTATTGATGTTATCATCTCAAAACCATTTATTCAACCTTTGTTTTAAAATATTTATTACTTAGCAAAGGTTTCTTCTAAAAGCATTTAAGCGGTTTATTTACATAAGCGATTACTTTGATGAAATCTTGTCGATCAACGATACTTTGAATAAAAATCTTGATATATCAAAAAGTATTTATTCAAATAAAATTCATACCAGTTATTGATCATCCTCAGCAATAGTAGTCCAGTTAATAAACAAATTGATGACCATAAGAGTAGTTTCATTATCCTCTTCTACTTCCATTCCATGCTCTAGCATCCTTCTCATAAGATCAACAGTGAGAGGATATCTTCTATCTGCAAACATATGAATCATTGTCCCATTTTCCAGCTCTAGAACATGTACTCCGGATTCTTCAAAGAATCTCCAACAAACAATTTCCCATTGCTCTTGATTCTTCCAAATTTCATCACTGCTATGTTCTTCAGTTTCCCATGCTGTTGTGAGATCTCCAAGTAAAACTAAACTAATTCCTTCTAATGGATTATGTTTAACATAGTCTCGCACCAAATGATATAGATGAAATAAATCCACTCTGTCAATTGCATGCTATACATCCCATAGCCTATTGAACACTTTGAAACTTTCATCATCTTTGTGAAACATCATATAACTTCCATCTTTGGATTTCACAACTTTAAAAGCGATGTCGAGATCTGTTCATCTTCATATCGACATCTTCTTTAGAATATTCAAAGTCTACTACTACGAGATAATTTCTTAGTTCATCCCTAGTCTCGAGTTCTTAATTCAACTTTTCTTTCTTTGGCGAACATCTGTAACGAGTTTTCCTTTTCTTCAAACTTTTCTTTCTCTGCTCGGTCCAAGTAGCTTCTTCTCTAAAATCTTTGATGCAACATGATAAGCACTTCCACCCGCTAATGTCAAAGCATGGGTCTAATGCGGGGACACAAGTAATTATGGTGGAATTTTTTGAAATATTTTCTCGTTTATCTTTCATAGGTTCAACCATTATATCATATGGTGGACCACTAAATTCGGATTAGCTTATTTTTGTACACATTGCAAAAAGTTGTTGGAGTACCTTATGACTCGTGGGATAGTAAATACCCAATAGTAAAGTTGTTGCATCTTTAAGAACTTCGAGTAATTCGGTTAATTTTTCAATAATCTCCAAATTTTGGACGGGAAATGGTGCAACTAGGTTATCACCGGCAAGATCATCATGAAAAGTACTTAAAGCAATTTTTTGGCGTAAAGCACTTTTAAACATAAAATAATTCAAGTTCCTTCTTGTAGGAACTTTTGATAAGGATTTAAAAGGTACCCTTTTGAGGGGTCATTTAAGCCCTTAATTAATCACTTTTGTATCCATTACTTCTTAATTTCGTTCCTTTTCATTTTTTAGGTCTCTTGAAGGCAAATTGCTGGAATGACACTTATTCGGACGAAAAGGCTCGAATATCTGAAGAAAATGGCCAAAGTCAGAATCGAGACACTCAGTGCTTGAATTGAAAGGGGCGTCGAGGTTCTACTTGTGGCGCCATCGAAACAAGTTTTGTGACGACTCGGTAGCCAAATTGATTATATACAAGTGGCGGCATCGGTCTTAAAAGAGTAGGCGTCGCGACTCGACGACCTAGATTTGATCGGACAACGTCGAGGCGAAGGAGGCGGCGTTACGGTCATAAGGTGGCCGTCACAATGATAACGTGGCGAGGCGAAACCTAATGACGGCGACCAAGGCGTCACAATTAAAAGTGGCGTCGTCGCGGTTTGTAACACTATATATAAAATCCGAATTTTTCATTTTTAGGTGTGTAGTTTTGTGGGTAAAACCTAAACCGAACCAAAGGCTGTCTTGTACAATATTTTAGGGTTCCATACCTATCTTACATCAAGATATATGTGTTTTACTTCATTAATTCAATTATGTCTTCAATTGATTGTGTGTATGCTTGCATGTTCTCCATGTTCGGCTATTTTACTTGTGTGTTTGCTTAGGTAATATGAAACCTAGTTATTGAATATTGATTGGTTGTCTCTTATCTTAATTGTGATTGACCTAGTATTGCGATAGGTCATCCCTTGTGCTATTAATGCTTGATTAATCTTTGTTGAACCTTAGTTTATAATAACCTAGAGTTATTGTAGGCTAAACATCCAAAGAATACCTTAGTGTTAACTTTATAAATCCTAGAGATTTTGTAGTCATAAACCTTTGGTAGCTTCAAAGAGTTAGGGATAAACGCATACCCTACGACCTTAGAAACACAACGCGTTAAGAATAAGGACGTGACAATTCAACCATCAATAGGAGATAACTAGGGAGTAATAAAACCTAAGTAAATACATTTTTAATCATCATACGAGCACACAACAATAGACATAGACTACCCTTAGCTTAGTTAATTAGATAATTAGATAAGTAGAGTAATCGGTGAAATACCAACCCCAAATCCAAACCCCGATATTCATACCTTTCCATTTCTAAAAAATATAAAAAAAAAGATAAAAATAATCTTCCTCAATCCCAACCTTAGCGTAGTAACTTCTTACTAGCATTCCTATTCCCAGAGAGCGATATCAATACCGTGGCTTACCCTAATACTACACTACAACGATTAGGTTCACTGTCTAGGGTGTTGAAAAACTTGCTTTCGACGAAAGGAAGTTCCTTTGACCCCGAGCAGCGGCGTGTAAGCGTGTCAAGTTTTAGGCGCATTGCTGCCGGAATAGAATAGCTAGTTAGAGTCCACCTCGTTAGGTTTCTTTGTGATCCTATCAAGTAAGCTTTTCCATTTTTAGCTTCCTCGTAGTTTATCCCCCTTCTTCATGACCTTTGTTAGTAACCCCATCACTTTTCATCATCGAAGGTGATAACCAACCACCGGTCATCAACCCACCGCAAATGACCCACCAAGAGGCCGTACTCTTGGTGAATACTCGAACCAAGCCACCTAGGCTATAGGAACACCATTAAGCTTCCCGACCATGCCCAAACTACGGCCTGCGATCCGACACCATCCGGTTGGTGCAAAGCGGATGTGCATTCCATGGACTTCGTTCGAAGATCCTAATCGACATCTTAAGGTTTCCTTAAAATTGTTGATTCCATCAACCTCGATGCTACTACTCAGGAGACCACGCATCTGCGTCTCTTCCAATTCTCTCTACGGGACAAGCTAATAATTGGCTTTAGCGACTTCCCGCCGGCTCCATCTCAAGTTGGGATGATCTCATATCTCGTTTCCTTGCTCAATTTTTCCCACCAGGGAGAACTACTAAGCTTAGGAATGAAATATTGATGTTCCAACAATGTCAAGGTGAATCTCTCTACAAAGCATGGACTCGATTCAAGGACTTACTCCATAGAGTCCTCATCACGGCATTGATCTTTGTCTTCAAGTCCAACTCTTCTACGATCATGTCAACTTCCCCACTAAGCGATCCATTGACCAAGCGGCGGTGGAAAACTTAGTGATCTCACCGCGGAAGAATCATGGGGTATAATAGAGGACCTTGCTCTATGACAACGAAAGTTGGAATGACCCCGTGAGTTGCCCAAAACCGTAAAGGCAATCTCCTTGCCTCCCATTGACTCACAATTTTCCGACCGTTGGATGCTCGAGCTTGAAGATCAAGTTAAATTCCTAATGAGCTCCTACGACAATCCTAAGTCTTCACGCCAAGTGAACAAAGTTTCTTACTTGTGTGAGTCGTGTAGTGGTCCTCATAACACGCGCACTTGCACAAGATTCCCTGAACAAGCTTCCGTTGACGGAGGAAGATTCCCTACAACACCCGGACCTAGGACTTTTAATGACGCCCGAGAAGCATGGAAGGGAAAGCCCGACTTTTATTGGGGACAAACCAAAGAATTCACATCCAATGATTTCTCATGGCCCCTATCTCACGGCCCTAACCAAAAAAAACATAGAGGGGATGTTGCAACACCTAGTCGCATCCCAAGAAGCTCAAATAGCTAAGCTCTCGGACCGTTTTAACCAACAACAAGCCGAGATGGATAGGAAGATAGATAACCTTTTGAAAGCCATGACCAATAGTGACAGGAAGATTAATGCTATCTCAACTCCCGAAACTTCCGGTGTAGAGATTAAGGACCCAAGTAAGTTAGCTAAGCACGTTCAATTCGTCAATACCATCACCTTAGTGAAACCTAATAGAACAAATGACGAAGCAAACCATGAGACGATACTTGAGGTTAGTAAAACACCTAGGAATGAAACAACCGAGGAAGTAGATGAAGTAGACAATGACTATTTCAATAAGTTTCCTCGGAAGAAGAACTCTCTCGCCACCCACACTTAGTACGTGACCTCAAGTCACATGTATGTTAGGAGAAGCCCTAGGATCAAGTTTGGGAACCCTTAGAATCTTAACATACCATGTTGCATAGGACACCTTTTCGTGGCAAAGGCCTACATTGATCGCAAGTCCCGATAAATATCATGACTAGCACCTACTATAATTGGGTAATGAAGAAGCCTATCCCAACTAGGAAAGATCCCAATAATCCTAGGGTTAGTTGCAATTTTCTTGGTAGAGTTAAGGGATTGCCCGTTCATATAGGTAGTTTCACGTTTCCTACGGATTTCATAATAGTGGAGGATATTAGTACTGTCATAGATCCTAGCTTGTCCCATGTTATTCTAGGAAAGCCTTTCGTAGAAAACATCGGGATGACTTATGATCCATCGTTAGGAATAGTGAGATTCAAGGATGGGACCGATGATGTAGCTTACCAAATGCCGTTTAAGATTGAAAAGTTTTCATCACTCTCCAATGATGAAAAGGAACTTAAACTATCGGTCTACTATAGGAATGAGGAGGATAAGGAGAAGGGAGTAGATTATGTTATTGCCAAGATTTTCGGTTTCTATAAGGATTGCTTGAACTTAGGACCGGAATATAGAACCGAGTGGGGAGAGGATGACCTTTTAGAAAGGTGCATCATAAGGCACTTCTACAACATGGAATCCCCAATAGAGACCGTCATGAGGTAGAAGGTGGACAGTAATGAAGTCGCGTAGGGCGCGACTTGAGTCTAGCTACAAGACTCATAAATAAAGAAAAGCGCTTAAATGGCGGGCAACCCATGCTTAATTGTTTGCTTGTTTGTGTCGTGTATCTTTTATTAATTGTTAATTCTCATGTTTAAATTTGTAAAAATGCTTTATTTTGTCTTTAACCTCGTCTTAATTACATATAAAGGTATTTTCATAAGGGATAAGTGCGGGGAGGATTACACGTTTTCAAAAAAACGTAAACATGAAATTACAATTATTTAAAAGATATACATGTGTGTTTGTTCGAGTCAAATGCTTGTATCGAGTCATAATGGATCTTTTGCGTGAAATTTTCCGATTTTAAAGATAAAATTTTCTAGAATTTTTCGAGAAATCGCATCAGACCGGTTTACATCGGGATAACTTGTGTCGGAGAGAAGCGAACGACTTATTACTTTTTCTCATTTTCTAAGCTACTTATAAATTTTTGGAATTTTCCAGGTCTTAATTTTCGTAAAATCATAAACATCCATTCCACAAGCATTATATCCTAGTTTAGTAGAGTCATATATATATATATATATATTGTTACCGCCGATTTTCGCGAATATTTCATTTGTTTTCTTCAAGTGTGCGAGTTTAATTTATCAAGAAGAAGATACATAAGATGAGAAGGGTGTTGGATCGATATACTTTAATCAAACTAACTTTAACTAGCTTGTTAAGGTTTAATAACCTCGGATAAATCCTAAGTTATTAATAAAGAAAACGAGCAATCTTTATTAAGTGTAGGAGAGAATTTACTTAACAAAGCTAAGAAGAATAACTTATATTATAAACTCTAAATCCAATCTTATTATGTGATACTCTAAACAACTCTAAGATTATCGAACTTCTCTAAAACACTAAATAACTGGGTGAATTCGTAAACTCTAAAACTCATAAACTCGTACCTTAAGGTTTAAATGCCAATCTAGGAGTCCTTTTATAGGCTCAAGGATATCCTAGTCGGTTTACAATTTGTATCCTTATAACGACAAGTAATCTAAACATAGAATATTCTAGAGTTACAATACTTTCCATAAGCGAATATCTAGAGTTCTTTGTTCTTGCGAATATGCTTTGACTTAGATGACTTCATAGTGCTTTGACTTTGTCTTTAGCGATACTTTGACTCTTTGACTTTTCCAATGCTTTGCGACTTACAGTACTTTCATATCTTGATGCTTTCATATCTTGACACTTTCATATCCCAACAATCCTCCCTAACTTGAATTCTACTTGCTTGACTTCAAGTTCCTTTGTGAATATATCTTTAATAGCTTCATCTTTAAGAACAGATTGTTTCTTAATCTTTGGATTGTATCTCTGTAGTGTCTGTGCTTGTCAAAGTATCTGTAGAAATAATCTTTTATAGCATCATCCAGCAAGCTCCATCTTTTCAGCAACACAGCAACATATGACAATTTGTACATTAATTCAGTTAAAGTTGCATACTATTCTCATCACTTCCAGGTGTGTTAACTCCTGTGAGAGGTGAATCATTGAAAACTTAATGGATTTAGATCTCTTTACCAAAGCCATTATCTCTGGAGTAGCCAAATGTTTTGGTGTGTAAGACCATGGTACATTGATAACCATATGATTTTAGCAAATCATCGACTATCAATGATTTGATTTGTCTTTACCAAAAGTTGTACCCTTACGGACTAGTTAGTTCTTCTATCTAATGGTGAACTAATTACCAATAATGGTTTTTCCTTTGCCTTTACCACAAGCCATTTTCTTGTGGGCTAGCCAACTCTTCACATTAGCGATATGGTGAGTTGATTACCATCCAACTTATTAGCAAGTTGTCAACTAAAAGCGGATTTGATATATCTTTACGAGCCGTTTGCTCATGGATTAGTCAATCCTTTTGTAACCATGGTGGATTGATAACCTATTGATGTTATCATCTCAAAACCATTTATTCAACCTTTGTTTTAAAATATTTGTTACTTAACAAAAATTTTCTTCAAAAATCATTTAAGCGGTTTAAAAGGCGCAAGCGATACTTTGATTAAAGTCTTGTTTGATCAACGATACTTTGAATAAAATCTTGATTTATCAAAAATAATTTATTCAAATAAGTCTCATACCGTTTATTCATCATCTTGACAATGGTAGTCGGTTAATAAACAAATTGATAACCATGCAAGCGGTTTCATTATCCTCTTCTACTTCCATTCCATGCTCTAGCATTCTTCTCATAAGCTCAATTGTGAGAGGATATCTTCTATCTGCAAACATGTGTATCATTGTTCCATTTTCCACTCTAAAACATGAACTCCGGACTCTTCAAAGAATCTCCAACAAACAATTTCCCAATTTTCTTGATTCTTCCAAATATCATCATGCTCTCTTCTTGGTTTCCCATGCGGTTATGAGATCACCATGTAAAACTAAACCAATCCCTTCTAATGGATTATGTTTAAAGTAAGCTTTCACCACATGATATAAATAGAATAGATCTACTCTATCTATTGCATGCAATAAGTCCCATAGCCTATTGAAAACTTTGAAGCTTTCATCATCTTTATGAAAAATCATATAATCTCCATCTTTGGATTTCACAACTTCAAAAGCACTAATCGTGATCATTCATCTTCATATCGACATCTTCTTTTGAATATTCAAAATCTACCACTACGAGATAATTCCTTAGTTCATCCTTAGTCTCGGATCTTAATTCAACTTTTCTTTCTTTGAAAACCGAACATCTATAACTTGGTTTTCCTTTTCTTTTCAAACTTTTCTTTCTCTGCTTGGTCCAAGTAGCTTCTTCTCTAAAGTCTTTGATGCTGCAACATCCTTCTTATAAGCCTCCTTTGACATCATATAGTCTTTTCATATCAACATAGTTAAACACGCAATCCTTTATATCCTTGACTTTTCAAATAAGCCATCATTGCATTCCTTTCTTTAGCTAAATTAGGTCTTCTTGACATATATCTAACGAGGAGTAGGTGTTTGTAATGGTTCGTGACTTGACATCTAATTCATCTTGTAACTTCTTAGTCGCTTCTTTACTACGAGCTTCTTGAGCTTCACGAGCTTCTCTATCTTTAGCATCTAACTCTTCTTGAAGCTTTCTAGCTGCAGCTTCATTTCTAGCAACTTCAATTGCTCTAAGTTACGCTAAAGTTAACTTTTTCTTCTTAGTTTCAACAGAACACCCTTTCCTTTATCCTTAGGATCAATTGCAAGTTGAGAAGTTCTTTGTTGTTCTTCTTCTTGTACTTCTCGAATAGTAACTCCACCTCTTGGTTGTGATAAATCTCCTAAAATTGTAACAATGAACTCATCATCACTTGCAGAATGAATAGGTTTGAGAATAGCCTCCTCTTCTTGTATACAACTGATTGTAGAAGGACCGACTTCCTCTTCAAAATCTAACACTCTTGGAGTTATTACCTCTTGTCTAAAGGTACTTTGAAAACAAGTACTTTGTTGTTCGATATCTTGATCATTGATACTTTGAACTTGAACTTGCTCCTCGGTATCTTGAATGATCTTTTCTTGGACTTTTAGAACTTTCGGTTCATTCTCTTTAACCATATCTTCTTTCAAATTTTGTTCTTCTAAATTCCTCCCAATTGATGGAAGATGGTTTAGAACCTTTTGGTGTTTACTTTCTTAGCGCGCCTTTGCGCTTTCTTCTTTGATTTAACCCGGATCTGAAATTCTTGAACCAAAGGCGGACAAAAGTTTTTAGCCTTCTAAATTTGAGCTTCAATTTCTTTATCTGCTTGGTTTGAGCCTTAGTAGTCTTTTGCAACAACCAACTCCTTGTTAAAACATAATTGTCCAATGTCATTTCTTGAGGGTATAGTATGTGAATCATCTCCTTTAATTGATGAATGTTCCTCACGATTGAGAAGCGAGAGCCGATTGTTGTGGAGATGGAGAAGGTGACACAAACATCTTCTTGAACTTCTTGAACTAGATGTGGAGCTACCTTGAGAAGAGTACTTGAGATCAGAAATGCACCTTGTCGCAACATCTTCAACTTTGAGAACCCGTTGCATTTGCAGAGCGATACTTTTAAGGTGCGATACTTTCAGCTTGCTTTGCAAATCTTCAACATCAAATTCTAATAAACTAAGTATACACAAATATCCTCCCTCAAACAATACACAGGACTAAACTAATAATAAGTAGTCCTCCCTTAAATGTAGCTCGATGAGTTAATCATGCCAATGCTCACCACCAAGTGAGTGAATCTTGAAACATCAAAGCCTTTGGTGAGTAAATCACTACATTATCATCGTGTGAACCTTAACAACATTAATGAGCTGTGCTCATAGCAATCTCGATAAAGTGATGCCTAATCTGTATGTGCTTGGTCTTGGAATGATAGCGGATTCTTCACAATACAAATGGTACTCTCATTATCAATATTGATAGGAGTATTTTGAAATTGAACCCATAGTCCAAGAGTTGATTACGCATCCACAAAACTTGTCCACAACAACTTGTAGCGACTACATATTCGGCTTCAGTGAGGATGTTCTTTGCAATTGTTTGTTTCTTACATTGCCGGGAGACTAACCTTCTTCCAAGATATTGGCATCCTCCGTGGTTGATCTTCTATCATAATTATCACTGCATAATCACTATCTGAAAAAGCTTCTAAGTGAAAAGGTGACTCTTTTGGATACCACAACCCCAACTTTGGTTGTTGTTTTAAATAATGAAAATTCTCTTTCTTTGCATTCATGTGAGAAATCTTTGGTGAGACTTGATATCTTGCACATAAACAAAGCGCAAACATGATATCGGGCCTTGATGCGATAAGATACATAAGAGAGCCAATCATTGATCTGTATAACTTGACTTCAACAGGTTGTCCATCTTCATCTTTGCCCAATGAATTGATAGATTTAATAGGTGTAATGTGATCTTCATATCATCAAAATTGAACTTCTTAAGTATGTCGGTTAACATACTTGTCTTGACTGATAAAATTCCTTCCTTTGTTGTTTAACTTTGAAGTCCCAAAAGAAGTTAACTCTCCCATTGAACTCATTTGAAATTCTTTACGCATCATTTGCTCAAACTCCTTAACCATGGACTGTTTGGTAGCCCCAAAGATGATATCATCAACATAGACTTGAACTAACATGATATCCTTCTTGTCTCTCTTGATAAACAAAGTCTTGTCAATAGCTCCCCTCATGTATCCATGTTGCAATAAGAATGTAGAGAGCCTCTCATACCAAGCTCTAGGTGCCTGATGAAGGCCATAAAGAGCCTTAACCACCTTGTAGACTTTGTTTGGGTGTTTAGGATCTTCAAAACTAGGAGGTTGTTTGACATATACTTCCTCTGTAATCTTGCCATATAAAAAGGCACTCTTGACATCCATCTGGTAAACTTGAAATCCCATATAAGAAGCAAAAGCAAGAAATATCCTAATAGCTTCTATTCTTGCTGAGAGCAAACACTTCATCATAATCTACTCCTTCTTCTTATCTGCAGCCTTGTGCTACTAACCTTGCCTTATTCTTGATAACATTACCTCTTTCATCTCTTTTGACTCGAAAACCCATCGGTTCCAATAACTTTCTTCCCATCGGAAGATCACATAAAACCAAACTTCTTGAAGTTTAAATTGAAGAAGTTCTTCTGCATAGCTTCAACCCGACTTTCTTTAGTTAAGGCTTGAGCAATATTCTTGGGTTCTTCTTGAGAGATAAAACAAGTAAATAAGCGGGTTTGATGGTCCTTATGATTCGATCTATTTGTTTGTAGACAAAGCTAAGTAAAGCATTATGAGGTTTAGTAAAACTCTTAGCTTTGTGTCTTGTCATCACTCCAGTAGAAGGACCAATGATTTGATCGGTAGGATGATTCTTATGAATCCTTAAGATTGGAGCTGTGGAACTCCATATGCATCATCAAGTTAGTATAATCAACATCATCATTGGAATCGAGAAAATACCTTCATCTCGCAAACTCATCATCGGTTTCCTCTAATCCGGGCATAGTAGGATCATCCAAATCATCTAAAAAATCATCAGCAGTGCGTGAAGTACTTTTGGCGAAAATCTTGTCAAAAGTATCTTGTGAGAGTACTCTGATCTTGTTCTTCTTCTTTGCCTCTTCATAAGCTCTCCTTTGTTCATCGGTGTAAGAATGTGCTAATACATCTTGAAGAAGCATCGATTAAGTTCCTCTTGAATAGATTGATCCTCGTGAGATAATGAGGATTGTGGTGCAATGATACTTTGTTTTGGAGTATCAATACTTTGCTTGGGAACATCGATTACTTTGTTTTGGACTAACGGGATCTTCATCGAGAACAACATCCGGTCTAATATGAACTCCATGAACAACATATTGTAAATCTTCTCCATTGTGCAGGTTGATTTTCTTCTCTAACGGTACATAATTCATTGAAGGAGTTAAAACCTCAAGATCAAACATCCAATCGGGACCTTTACCTTTCTCATTGTCTTGATCTTCTAAAACTCAACATGAAGACAATCTTGAATCTTCTTAGTAACTCATTGTATACTCTAAAGCCTTTCTTGTTAGTGCAATAACCCAATAAGTATCCTTCTTCCGACTTGCCATCAAACTTCCCAGTTATCAATGGTGTTTAAAATAGTGAGAGGGCATCCAAAAGGCTTCATAAAGCGAATGTTGGGTTTATTGCCCATCGCAATTCATAGGGTGTCTTCATACGTGGTTTGGTGGTGAGACTCATTAAGTACATAGCGATGCTTACAACACCCGAAATTGAATAGGTAGATGGGAATCGCTAGCATTGTTCTTCTTGCTTCAATCAAAGTCCTATTCTTTCTCTCGCAACACCATTTTCTTTGTGGTGTTCTTGCAATACTAAACTCCCTCTTTATGCCTTTGTTTGCACAAAATTCATCCATAAGCTTGTTCTTGAATTCGGTTCCATTATCACATCTAATACCTCTAACCTTGAGTCTCAATTGGTTTCAAGTGCTATAATGAGTGTCGAATAGCATCAAAAGTATCATCTTTAAAACCCAAAAGAAAACCCAATGAATCTCTGCAATCATCTGTAACAACCAAACAATATTTTTCTTGTTTAAACTTGCCACGAGACGGTCCAAACAAATCCATATGTATGACTCAATGGTTCTCTAATAGTTCTCTCCTCAAGCTTCTTGCGAGAAGCTTTGTGTTGTTTACCCTTCTTGCATGCCAAGCATGATTGATCATTCTTGTAAGTCTTTGAAGGTAAACCTCTAACTAGATTGCCTTTGACCGGTTTGTTGATATTCTTGAAATTAACATGGCCCAATCTTCTATGCCATTGATGTGCCTCTTGAGATGTTGCTTTAGCCACCAAACATGTGGCTCTTCCATAAGAATGTAGACTCTTCATGTCTAAACTATACACATCATTTGTCTTGGTACTCTAAGGACTACTAATGTCATCATCAACAGGCTTAAAATCGGAGGAAAGGATGAGACATTACGTGTCGATGAATAACACAGGATGCTTTTATCACAAATTTGAGAAAGCGATAACAAGTTGAACTTAAGCTCCTTCACATATCTAACATTCTCAAAGTCTATAAGCCCCCTTTGATAGTTCCTTTTCCGATAATCTTTCCTCCATTGGGATCATTCCCAAATGCAACTCTTCCTCCACTAATATTTCTAAAATCGACGGGATCTCTTTGTCTCTGTCATACTTCGAGCAACCACTATCCACAATTAGATGATCTTTAAGCTCCTCTTACGGGTTGCCCCGCACACAAAGAAAAGAGTTAGTGATTTTAGGAACCCAAGCCATTCTTGACTTGTGTTCCCCTTGTGGAGTTACAAACTCAAATTCTTTGAGTATGTAATTCCACTATCTTTCAAATGATGATCCATAATTATCTTTTGATCTTTAGCATGTGGATTTTCAAAACTTTCGATTTTTCAACATAAATCTCTTTTACAAGATTATTAGCTTTTTCTTGTATCACAAAAGCATCGATTCACTTTTGTTGAAAGTCTTGTTTGTCCTCAGCGATACCTTCTCTCTTAACCCATTACGGTTTAACACGTGGTTCTGTGATCTAGATCCCTATGTGAATTGTAATACCTTCTAGGTTGATAGTGAGATCTCCTAGGATTCCTATTCCAAATAGTGTGATCGGTACCTTGTTTTGGTGGCGATGCTTTGGAAAATCTTGTGAGATCTTGAAGGTTTTGAAAAGGTCTTCTCGATGTGGGTATCTATGATCCGGTGTGAAGTTTCGTGATTAACCCTATTTGAATTATTCCAAAGCGGTTTGTGCTCTCTAGGTTTGTGGTTGGCGGATCTGTTCTTTGGAAATTTGCTAAGGTATTACGAGTGATGTTCACAATCCTTGATTAAATGAGTAGGACTAAAACACACAAAACACGGTTTTGACCCATACTTCCAAAGTGATTTCTTCTATGTCTATGCCCAAAATTATTTTGCCTTCTTGGTGAATGATGAAACTGTTTTGACCAAAGTTATCCCAAAAGGTTTAGCGATCTTGTTTTGAAAAGGTTTTTTGAAAGTATGCTTGTGGGCGATACTTTGATTTAAAGTCTTGCTTGATTTTGAACATTATTTTCAATAGCTTCTTTGGGTTTTTAGACCTAGATTGAGCTACAAGCTTTTCCTAAACTCTAGACTATCTACTCCAAAACGAAACATCGGGCCTAGAGGGTTGATGAATGCCGATGGGATGAGGAACAACATGATAACCATTATCTTTCTTATACTCGGGAGGTGGTTCACTTATTGAGCCCTCATTACTAGATGTATCTACATAGTTAATGAGTTCATCATCACTAGTGGTTATGTCCTCAAAATCACCTTCATCACGATCACTAGGTTGGTTTTATTCTAGTTTACTAAAATCCATTCCAAAACCTAATCCGGTTTTAAGGTAGGCTCTTTCTTGTTTTTGAACATAAGAAACATGTGACAAACCGATTCTTTCCGGGCATCAAACTTAGCTAACAAATCATCTCTTTCCTTAGTTAATTTCTCAATTTTAGCAATTTCTGGTTTAATTTCCATTCACTTAGTTTTAATTGGTAATCTGTTGTTCATATTTTTCACCAAGCTACTTCATTAGTTTCATGTGCTAAAATTTTGGCTTCCATAGATTCTAAGGTTATTTGATAACCGACTACCTCGAGACCTAGCCCTAACACAATTATCTCTTTCAATTACATAAATGTTAAGTAATTTTGATAAAAATCATAACAGTTTGAGCATACCTCGAGATAGGAGGCGAGTTGGTGAAGTAGCCACCATTGCAAGAAGAACAGGATCATCTTCACTTTCTTTGCTCCAATCAAATCCTCCAAAGCCATCATCGATTCCAAAGCGGCATGTTCGGGTTCTTCATCAAAAGCGATGCTCCGGTCCAATGCTTCCACTGTTTCTTCAACTACATCTTCCATTGCTACCATACAATAAGTCTTTGGTTCATCATCAAACTCTTCACTCCGGTCAACTTCGATAACTTCTCTTGAGCAACCAAAGCCTTTGTTTCAATGGTGGAATTTCTTTGAGCTCAAGTTTTGGCTTCTCGGATGTTCTGTTTGCTTGATACTTAGCAAATCTGCACTCCTTGCAAAGTGACCGATCTTTTGACAATTGAAGCATTCAATTTTGGATTTGTCAAAAGTTATTCCTTGTTTTGGTTTGAAATCAATGCTTTTGCTGTCTTCTTCATATACTTTTGATCCTTGCGGTGATCATAGCAACTTGCCACGATATCAATTTCTTCAAGTGCATCTTCTTCAATATGTGCTAGATCTTCTTCATAAGTGATAGGTAAACTAGCTTGTTGTGCAAAGAATGAGCACACAACTTCATCCGAGTGCATAGTGGTAGTTGGTGGGGCTGCTTGAGCATATGAAGGGGTATAAATAGCGATGCTTTGAGAAGCAAGATACTTTGAGGAGAAGCGGTACTTTTGATTGAAATCTTGCTCTTCTTTTCAGATGATAGAAAAGCAATACTGTGAGACTTGGAATTTGTTTGACCACTCATCTCATGCTCATACACCTTCAGTTGATGGTAGAGATCATCAAAGTCCATGACATCCAAACCTTGTTGTCCTCTGATCATAGTAGCAATCACATGCCATGTAGATGGCAAACTCCTTAGAAACTTCAAATTAGCATCCTCAACTGATACTTCTGCCTTGTATAACTCCAACATGTTGAGGAGATTTTGAAACCTATCATATGCAGCATCAAGACTCTCTTTCACCAACTGTGAAAGTTTCAAACTGTTGCTTGACAAATTTACATGCATCTTCTTAGAGGCTTCATTCCTCCAATCTGGTCTTGAGAGCAGCATTGAGCGCTTAGCATCTTTAGCATCATGAAATTTGAGAAGATGACCATCTGGAATGGCGGATAAGAGAATGTTTAGTGCCTTTTCTTGATTCCTTAGGGTTCTTCTTGGTAACAGCGCCTTGGTGCTTTGGGTTGTCCGGGAATATCAATGGGTTGGAACTACTTCATTCCCATTCACAATTACATTCCATAGAGCATGGTGCGTAATGGCAATATCTTGCCTCATCTTCATGCACGAGATCATATTCTCCTTCTTGATTATTGGAATTACGAGTGAGGTGATTGAGGGTGGTGGAGCGACTTGATCGACATCTTGAATATTGTTGAAGTAGGGTTTCTTCCTAGTCGAGTTTCCACACAAGCTCGATACCACTTGTTGGATCGATATACTTTAATCAAACTAACTTAACTAGCTTGTTAAGGTTTAATAACCTCGGATAAATCCTAAGTTATTAACAAAGAAACTTTGAGCAATCTTTATTAAGTACGCGGAATTTACTTAACAAAGCTAAGAAGAATAACTTTTATTATAAACTCTAAATCGCTTATTATGCGGATACTCTAAACAACTCTAAGATTATCGAACTCTCTAAACACTAAATAACTTGTGAATTGAAGTAAACTCTAAAACTCATAAACTCGCACCTCTAATGCCAATCTAGGAGTCCTTTTATAGGCTCAAGGATATCCTAGTCGGTTTACAATTTGTATCCTTGTACGACAAGTAATCTAAACATAGAATATTCTAGAGTTACAATACTTTCCATAAACGAATATAACAGTTCTTTGTTCTTGCGGTACTTTGACTTCGTACTTTACTTTGTCTTTGCGACTTTGACTCTTTGACTTTGTCTTTAGCTTTCATATCTTTGACTCTTTGACTTTTCTAGCACAAATACCCTGCGACTTAAATTCCACAAAATGTGAGGATCGCCTTTAAAGCATCATCTTGATGCTTTCATATCTTGACACTTTCATATCCTACACTTGTCATGGGAAAAGTAAAATTTTATGAAATGATAGGAAGGGCGTTAATTCAAATTCCTTTATTTGCATAATAATGTACTCCAAGTGTTTTGATCTTTTCAATTCGGGTCAAATTAGTGGTAGATTAATAAAAACTCAAGTGTAGGGATGTACCTATAAATCCCTATTATTTTGATGTTATCGTAGAGGATGGTAGAGTAAAAGTGAAAAAAAAAAAAAAAAAAAAAAAAAAAAAAAAAGGGGCTACCATCTTACATCTATCTTTAAATTTATGTTTGTTTATTTCAGTTATCTAGAGTTTAGAGTGTCGAGTCTTGGCTTAGCAACGCCATTCTTAGCATGCTTGTAACATAAAGATTTTTGACTTGCCACCACTAAATCGCCTATCCCACTAAACCCTTTGTTTCCTACCAGTAAGCCTAACATTACAACTCTTTAAAAGACCTCTTGGATAGTCTTTCCTAGGTGCTTACGCCAAAGCGATGGAGGTTTGATCTAGTCTCAAGCCTATGGTAATCTATGTACTAGGACCGGTTAATGAGTGTTTATCTTCCATTTCCAACTTGTTATATTTCATATACACCCGAGAGATGTGAGTATCCAAACACCCCATGTGAGGTGCTAGTATGTAATTTCCGTGCTTGTTATGAATTTTGAGGGGCTTATATGTGTTGTGGATCATTCTAAACTAATGCTTAATGACCCCTAATTTATAAATCAATTGGCTAAAGCACATTTGCTTGAGGACAAGCAAATACCAAGTGTAGGGATATTTTATAAGGATTTAAAAGGTACCCTTTTTGTGGGTCATTTAAGCCCTTAATTGATCACTTTGTATCTCACTACTTAATTTCGTTCTTTTTCACTTTTAGGTCTCTTGAAAGCAAATTACTGGAATGACACTTATTCGGACGAAAAGGCGAATATATGAAGAAAATGGCCAAAGTCAAGAATCGAGACACTCAAGTGCTTTGAATTGAAAGGGGCGGCGGAGTTCTACTTGTGACGCCGTCGAACAAGTTTTGTGATGACTCAGAGCTATATTGCTTATTTACAAGTGACGGCATCGGTTTTAAAAGAGTAGGGGCGCAATGACGGACTAGATTTGTTCGAGACGTCGAGATCAAGGAGATGGCATCACGGTCATAAGGTGGCGCCATCACAATGATAACGTGGCCAAGACGAAACCCTAATGACGGCGACCCGGCGGTCACAATTAAAGAGTGGCGTCGTCGCGGTTTGTAACACTATATATAGAATCCGAATTTTCATTTTTCAAGGTGTAGTTTTGTGGGTAAAAACCTAAACCGAACCAAGGTTGTCTTGTACACTATTTTAGGGTTCCATACCCTATCTTACATCAAGATATATGTGTTTTACTTCATTAATTCAATTATGTCTTCAATTGATTGTGTGTATGCTTGCATGTTCTCCATGTCCGGCTAATTTACTTGTTTGTTTGCTTAGGTAATATGAAACCTAGTTATTGAATATTGATTGGTTGTCTCTTATCTTAATTGTGATTGACCTAGTATTGAGATAGGTCATCCCTTGTGCTATTAATGCTTGATTAATCTTTGTTGAACCTTAGTTTATAATCACATAGAGTTATTGTAGGCTAAACATCCAAAGAATACCTTAGTGTTAAGTTTATAAATCCTAGAGATTTTGTAGTCATTAACCTTTGGTAGCTTCAAAGAGTTAGGGATAAACGCATACCCTACGACCTTAGAAACACAACGAGTTAAGAATAAGGACGTGACAATTCAACCATCCATAGGAGATAACTAGGGAGTAATAAAACCTAAGTAAATACATTTTTAATCATCATACGAGCACACAAAAATAGACATAGACTACCCTTAGCTTAGTTAATTAAATAATTAGATAAGTAGAGTAATCGGTAGAAATACCAACCCCCAAATCCAAACCCCGAGATTCGTACCTTTCCATTTCCTAAAAAAAAAAAAAAAAAAAAAGATAAAAAAATAATCTTCCTCAACCCCAACCTTAGCGTAGTAACTTCTTACTAGCATTCCTATTCCTCTAGAGAACGATATCAATACCCGTGGCTTACCCTAATACTACACTACAACGATTACGTTGACTGCCTAGTAGGGCTGAGCATCGGGCAGGATCCCGACCCGACCCGACCCATCCCGACAAGGCCCGATCCCGAAATTCTTCCAATTGCTAAACCGAATCCCGACCCGAGAAGTAGTCGGGTAAGTCGGTTCGGGATAATCGGGTTCGGTATGCTCGGTTTCGGGCTTGTTTGGCTTGTTTTTTTCGGTTTTTGGCTCGTCCCTACCCGCCCCGTCCCGACCCGAAACCCGAAATGGCTGAAATGGTGAACCGAGGCCCGACACGATAAGCTGCTAGTCGGGATCGGGATGATCGGGCTGTGTCGGTATCGGTTTGGTTGTCGGGTCTCAGGCGGTTTTGCTCACCCCTACTGCCTAGGGTGTTGAAAAACTTGCTCGACAAAAAGGAAGTTCCTTTGACCTCGAACGCGCTGTGTAAGCGTATCAACTTCCCAATTAGGTGATAAAAAAGTGGTTTCCGTTTCCAAAAAAATATGATATAATTCTTATATCTTGTTTTAGGCTCACAAAGGATATCTCGCATCATTGTTTTAAAAGCGTTTGTTATCGACATTATTTCGGGTACCGCTATTCCGTCTTGCACAACCAAGTTTATGATGTGTGTAACACATTGACTATGAAAAAAAATGCCGTTCAAAGATGGTTGGTATCTTGCTATTAGTTTAGTGGCGGCATATGTATTGTTAGAAGCATTATCAAATGATATTGAAAAAATCTTATGTTCTAATTTAAAAAAATTTAATACATCTTGTAACTTACGAAATAAATTCATACCCGTGTGAGGATAATCAAAGTTTTGAAAATCAATCGTACGCTTCATCATTTGCCAAGTTACGGGATTTATCCAATGATCGGTAACACAAATGTATGATTACGGAAAATGATGAGGCGCCGACCAAACATCGGTTGTTAAGTTTACATTTGTATTTAAACTTTCAAAACTTTTTATGATTTTGAGTTTAGCCTTTTTCCACATTTTAAGTGCATCACGTTTAAGAGTATAACGACTTACTTGTTCATATCCTGGTTGAAGACAATTTTGAAGCACTTTGGTTAATCCCGGGTTGTCGAAGTGGTTAAACGGCAAAGCTTCTTGACTCACAAAGCTTGCAAATTTTTGTCGAGTCCGATCCGCCTCATATGCAAAAAGACACCCTCTCATGACATAGATGCTTGACCCCAATCCGGAACAGTTTTGAGTGCTTTGCAATACTTTCTATCGATATGTTGCCTCAATGTCGAGTTGAATGAGCTACTTAAACATCCTTGCTTCGGTCCGTTTCTAAAAACGCACCAATCGTCGGTTCATTTGAAGAACCAACACCTGTGGAAGTTGAAGAACTTTGAGTTGCCATTTTGTAAGAGATTTGATTGTTTCAAGAGTGATTTTGAGAGTGTTTGATTGTTTTAAGTTGTAAGTAATTAAACCATACTCAAGATTAGTATTTATACTAAAGTTTGTAAGCATAAATGGTGATTAAATGGCAAAAATAACGGCTAGAAACATAAAAAAAGGTCATATTTAGGTTGTTTGCTCCATGTCCCTCGTTAACAGTAAGATCCCAATGTTCCAAAAAAAACCCGGTTACTAACCGGTTTCCCACCCGGTTCGGTTAGTAACCGGTTCCTAACCGGCCCAACATATAAAATTTAAAACTGGGTACTAACCACCGGTTTTCCCCTAACCGAACCGATTATGGTCAAAAACTGGAATTGACCGGTTTCGGTTTCGCTTTTGGTTTTGGTTTTTTTGGTCACGGATAACATAAACTAACAAATATTTTAACAAAATGTTCCAAGTTGCCACTTCAAATTACATAGTTGAGTTCTGCTAAAAAAATGAATAGTCAAGTTTGTTAGTTTGTGGACACTTTTTTAATACGTGTATGACCGGATTTGAACTCAAGACTATGAGATTGCACACTTTACGTATGAGACTCGATGTCTAAATAATTAGTATAAAATGTTATTTTTAATTATTAATTCACAATAAACGACCAATGAGCGTGAAGTACTTAACGAAATTGACTAACGATCGTTTAATGTTAACGGGATACGAAGAAAAGGAAACAAACCAAGAGAAAGTTCTAGAAACCCTCCTTTGGGCTTATATTCGGCCAAACAATGGGATCCCACATGGAAAACCATTGTAAACTTGATATCGACCATAAGGGTATAAATACATCCCTCTTTGGCACACTTGATTTCAATAGAAGGCCAAACTTCTTCTTTTCTCCTCTCATGTTCCTATGTCGACGAGTGAAACCCTACGAAAGGGATTTGCGAGTGACCTTGAGCATAACAAAAGTGTTTGGTTAATCTATTGTGATCAAGAACTAGCATTCGCATCGAATTGCTAAATTATGTGTGTACAAGACCATAGATAAATCCTATTTTGGATTTTTGGTGTTTCCCCAATCGACTTAGGTGTTAGTCGATTACATAAACCCTAGTTATTATGGTTTATGCTTCTTGATCGTTTGATTGCTTGGAGTTGCGAAAAGGTACGTTTACTTTATGTCGCAGTTTATTAAATTTGAATATTTGTTTAAGTCTTTCGTTGCGTGCTCTTGTGATTGCCTGTTTATATATTATGATTGTCATGTTTATAGAATTCCAATAGTAGCATCATTAGCCGTTAATATTTTGTAATTAATTACCGAAACACAAAAAAACGAATCTTGTATTGTGTATTGCATGATTAATCGAATACTAGGGTTTGGAATTAGAAACCCTAATTTTTTTAATTACGGCGAATGCCCTCTTTTATTAAAAAAAATGTTTGTAGATTGTAGAAACCCTAGAATTGCATGCAATTTTTTATGTGTTAATTAATAAATAATTGTTGTTATGTCATTAATTGTAAGCGATCTTACGACTTAATAATAATTGTTATGTGGAATCCATGATGAAAACATGCACGTTTTGTCATGGACTATTGTTTATGTGCATTCACTGTTAAGTGACTACACATGCGTTTTTTGATAAATCTTGAATTGGGGAAGATCTCAATTAAAATTAATGAATCAATTTTGTGCAATGTGGTATATATTTAGCTATTGCTTACGCAATCGATTCATCAGTGTATGTTGCTCACTTGGTACCTAGCTAGAAAACAAGTGAAAGCCTTAGTTAAATATATGCATTATAAACCCTAGATTGATTATTAATAGGTTATTTATCAAATAAAGTTTTCCTGTGGCTATATGTTTACACATATTATTAATTGTTAAGTTTTATGTGCGCATCGCTTTAGTTGTTTATTTTTTATTTACTTGTTTGTTTATATTTTGTTTGACAGGTTGAGCAAATGGTATTTTTGAATAGAAAAATAAACTGGATTAAACAACGGTGAAATTTGATTTTCTTTTAAAAATTAAATCTTAAACTTTTAGTCGATCGATGCGATTTTGAACCAAAAAGTTAGAAAGGCTCATCCATTGTTGATAAACTATAAGAGAGGTATAAGAAAAGTACGCATTAAATTGTGACCTTAAAGAAGAAGGTTTTTTATACGCTTCGCGCTGACCTTCTTCTCCGCTTCTTTGTGCATCAAAATGGAGCTACCTATGACTATTTAATTTACAAAAACATGTTAAGGGTGAATTGACCTTAATACTGCGCACCACTTTGTGATAATTATTTGAATAACTTGGGTCTTTTGGCTCATGCAGTAGTACGATATAGTGGACGAATTAAAGGTAATCCTTTGATTGATTTACCCAATACCTCGATTAAAACTGTATTGATTTAATCTTAGTAATAAAAACTAATGAGTAAAGTTTTATCAAAACCTATGATCCAAAGATGAATGCATGACATCATTGTACATATTTGATTTGACACCAAAATCAATTAGTACCCTTTAAATTTAAGTTTATGCCATCCAATGAAACGGGAACTCTTGAGGTTGCCATTTACGTTACGTGAGACGTAGCTAGATTGTAATCAAAGGGTAAATCTTCACTTGTCGTGAGACGACATGGATGAATTTATAGTTTCTTAAGTTGGACAACTTAATTGAGTTAGATATTGAGACCTAGTAACTTAAGGCATAAGATGGGGGTGAAACATGCTTACATTGCGATTGGTTTGGTAAAAATGTAAATCACATAATGATTAAGGAATTGCAATCCGAGATTGGCAATTGATGTTCGACTCGTACCTTGTTAAATACTTTCACTGATAGCAGATCAACTAATGTGATGAAACTATGTCAATCTGGATCCTAGTTTTTCAAAGAAATTAAATGGTTATATGTATATTTACCAATGGTATTTAATTTCTTGAAAAATATAATTATCGAAAATACTAAAATTGAATTTTATAATTCTTTTAAATGTATTAATGCAACATTAAACCGTAAACGTGGTTTAGTCTTGTATTGGTAAATTGATCCATTTCTGCTTTCAAACAAATGTTTAATTGACAAAAATTTACTGAAAAGACAAATAAAGTCTCTTTTCTATGAGAGTGAGACTCAATCCTATTCTTTTTCATGATTGAGAAAGTATGATAGGAACATTAGAATTGTCTAAATTCTAATATAACTCATAGCAAACTTTAATAGTTAAGAGAATTGCACATCTTATTTTTCATAGAGATTTCATCTCCCTTCTTCGGTGATTGAATTCTTTTGTAACAAATATGACATTTGCTTAAATGAAAAACATGTATGACATTTTATGAGTTATTAAATTAGAAGCTAGACTGATAACCGCAAAAATGGTAAAAACCAAACTAGCATATTTTATCTTGTTGTTTTGCTTTAACCTTTAAAGGTGTTACATACCATTGTGAGGATTAAATTCAGTAGGTTGAACATCACCCTTAATAATAACAAGCCAAAGATCCGGATCTTTTGATTTTACATAAATTTTGAATCTATTTTTTCAGTAAATAAATTCATTATTTTTGACATTTCGTGATCTTTGAATAGATTTCCCTTCTAGGTATCTTTCAGACTCCATAGAATGATTCACGTTTTAAAATATAGTAGTATATTTTAAAGTTTTTGAGTAACCTGGCTCTGATACTAATTGTAGAAACTAGAAGGGGTGAGGGGGTTGAATAGTTTCACCGTTTTAATTTCGTTTTAAAAGAAGTTTGTTCTTTTTGAAAATCTTTTCGATTTGAAGTTATGTGATATCAATCAACAGTGTATGAATGCTATAAGTATAGCAACTAAATATGAAATATAAAAGTAAAGATGGTAAAGAGTTAGAACGATCAAACCAATGCGCAGAGATTTATGGTGGTTTGGCTACGAATCTCACTCTTCGCCCTACTCCACTCCCCGAGTATCACACTCGAGAGTTCTCAATCACTATGTCAACAAACTCCCTTCCGATAATAAGCTAAATGTCGAGTCCTAATCTTAGCTAGAACCTATCTACACAACAATACACACAACGCTAACTGTTATACACAACACTTCACGGACTTACACCTTGTCCGAATCTACACACAACAATACTCAGACTTACACCTCGTCCGAATCTACACACAACAATACTATAACCGACTTACACACAAGTTGGATCTACCAATATACAAGAATGAAGATTAAGAGAGTTTAGATAAAGGGGAGAATCGTAACAATGGTTACGTGTGTAATGTCTAATCTACAACGCTTCATTTTTTGATGAATTCGAGTGTTCTTCTCTTTGCATTTTGATGGAAGAAATAATGAGATCACTTATGACAAAATATATACAAGTTAAAGTGATCAAAGAAGGGAATAGAAGAGATAGGGAGAGAACAAAAAGTTTTGTGCAAAAAGGTTGAGAAAATCTGATTGAAATAGTGCAGTATATATACGCACCAAGAGGAGTGGGGGACGGTCCTTTAAACATGCCCCTATAAGGGACCGTTCATAGGACGCTCCCCATTTTGTCCTGATGTGGTAAAATGTTTTTCTAGTGAAGGTGTTATCTCCTTGGGCGGGAAAATGGTTGTTGGAGATTTCAAATTTAAATTTATTTTTCTTATTAAAACATTTCTTTATAATTACAAAAATAATTTGTTTAATTTATTTTTGTAAAAAGGTTTTGTCACATTTTAAAATGTGAGTTTTGAGGACAAAACTATTTCTTTGATCACTTAACAAATTTAGTATATTGTTTGTACATACCTTAAGTGATATTATATCGAATGGACTTTTACGATTAAAAACATGTTTACGTATATTTTTATGTAACGTGTTTTTACTTCCCTGCATTGGGATCTTGCCGGGGCAAGATAGTATTGAATGCATCATCTTCGAGTAGCACATTAGTTAAGATAGACGAAAGAATTAAATGCATTGAGTGAAAGATATCACATATATGGAAAGAGCAGAGACGAGGAAACTGGTAACCATCTTAATGTCAAATATATTTTATCAAGATAAAAAATAAGTCTTATCAAATCAATTTTACGTACACCTTTCAACCTTGCTAAATATAGTAAGGTAGTGACAAGGAAGCAACCTAAAAGTGTATAGCAGTAATGCATACATCAAAATGCCCAAAATTTTTTGGCCAGGTCTTGGGCCAACATAATTTGACTTGATAATGTGTTTGTAGTTAACCATTTGTGGTTCTGTGATTGTGATGAGATATATGCAATATAACAGTAAAGTAAATGGACAAAAGTACTGCAACAAACTTGTATATAGATAGTGAATTGTTATATGTTTTCTTACTGCAGAAAACCTATTTATACATTTCTAAACGACACAATTATCCTATTTGACAGTTATTACCAACCATTGTGTCGTTTGGTAAGTAACTGTCAACAACCTTAACTGCCTAATATAACTGTTTTTGCATAAGGGTCGTTTGGGTTGACACTTTTGACCCATACGCATACTTAGGATCTGACCCATACATTAAATAATAATACATACACTTTGTCTAAAACAAATACTTAAGTAATAAAACTATAATACTTTGATCTAAATAATTAAAGGGTCAACATCTCCCTCCTAATTATTTAAGATCAAACTTTTTGAGTGATCTTGCTTCCATATCTTCAAACAATGATTTCAAAATCATTGCTTCCTTGACTGCTTGTTTCTTGTCCATCTTGTTCTTCATTGCCATACATCCTAACACCAAACCTGTTCATTTCTTGTCCTTGTGATCCATCCCTAACTGCCTCATCCTTCCAGCCTTGTGGGTCTTTCTCTTCTGCAGGCCTACTGCACTCTCCCACTTCTTTTGGCTTCTCAAACCAGGGTACTCTTGTAGTGTCATGGTATACACTTATCAAGTCTATGAACTTCCTATAGCAAGCTTGTACTGCTTCACCTTCTTCAACTGTTAGCCCTTGTATTTTTGCAATGGTTTTCCATTTGTCACTCAAAGTGACAGCCACATAGCCTCCAAGGCTATCCACAATCTTATGTAAACTAAGCAAGTCCAATTCTATCACTCCAATAACAGGTGGTACTTTCTCTAACATGTCATAGTTAAGATACACTAGGTAAAACCACTTCACCATCTCTATATATTTCTTACTGAAGACCTCCTAATTGTAATACACTAAACTATCCTTCTTGAGTAAATTAACAAATGACAAGAATCTGTTAAACGAGTTTACCTTTAAGGCATAGAGTGTCCCATTCCAACTTATATACTCATCATCTACATAGTATTGGGTGTCTTCCCTGTTCCAACTTAAATCTTTTAAGCCTTTCACTAATGAACACTCATCTTTTGGGTTTAATGACTCAAAATGATCTTCCAGATACTTGTTGTGTTCTCTGATTGGGCTTCAAACTTCTTCATTGTTGCCTATTCCCTGTGACCTTTCTGTCCCAACTTTCTTCTCCTCAAACATTTTCTTCAAGTTGCACATGTTGTTTTCAATCTTTACTGCATAGCCTTGTTCCTCCAATAGATCATAACTGAGTATGTTCAATGACACTTCAGGAGTGTATTGAACATTTGGAATCACGATTTCTCCATCCTTTGTATTCACCACAGCATCACCCACACCATAAGAGAATATAAACTTTTTTTCATTATCTTCCTTACAAATCATTTTGAATTTGTAGTCAATCTTCTTAAACTGCATTCTGCTTGGGCATAAGTGAAACTTGTAACTCCTACTCACAAACCAAACTTCATTCCATGTCTTATCACTTGAACCTTCAATCATGTAATCTGCTACTACATGTACTTTTTCTGGAAATTTGGCTTCTTCTGCAAGGACTTGATTTGTTGTTACTGCTTCTTGTTGTGATTCAATCACAGCAATTTTCTTTCTATTTTCACATGCCCATAAGGCATGTCCTCTTTGTCTACAGATATAGCACCTTGATCTCCTTTCTTTCTTTGTTTTCTTAGTATTCTCCTTCCTTTGTTTTTCTGCCAATTTAGAAGCATTGAAGGCTTCATTTTCCAAAACTTTCTTCACAAGCATCTCCTTTCCTTTTGGAGAGATGCTTTTCTTTCTTGTAGTCCACTGAACCAATCTTCTTGGAGTTTCCCTTAACAAGTATCTTCCTATGAAAAATCCTTGATGTTGGCCTCTCCCATGAATCTGAGCCACCATGGCTCTGATACCACTTTTGGCCAGGTCTTGGGCCAACATAATTTGATTTGATAATGTGTTTGTAGTTAACCATTTGTGGTTCTGTAATTGTGATGAGATATATGCAATATAACAGTAAAGTAAATGGACAAAAGTACTGCAACAAACTTGTATATAGATAGTGAATTGTTATATGTTTTCTTACTGCAGAAAACCTATTTATACATTTCTAAACGACACAATTATCCTATTTGACAGTTATTACCAACCATTGTGTCGTTTGGTAAGTAACTGTCAACAACCTTAACTGCCTAATATAACTGTTTTTGCATAAAGGTCGTTTGGGTTGACACTTTTGGCCCATATGCATACTTAGGATCTGACCCATACATTAAATAATAAGACATACACTTTGTCTTAAACAAATACTTAAAGTAATAAAACTATAATACTTTGATCTAAATAATTAAAGGGTCAACAAAATTCAGCACCAAAAAACCATTTTTGGTACACTTGTGAGTTTTTGTTTTGCTTAATTGATTTGCGTTTTCAGGTACTTACAATTTCTACATTTTTGTGATATTATTGACACTTATTAGCAATTAGCCTAGCAATAGCTTAGTGACACTTTTGTAGGATAATCTTGATGGGTTAAGTCTCAGGCGGGTCAACCCAGTTGGGAAACAACTGGAATTGATGAGAGTCATTTAATGGGATTGAAGACACAAATAAAGGGCATTTATCTAGTGTTATTTCCACTTCAAATAACGGTTTTGTTATGCCTTTAATCTTTGCTTTCATTAGTTTTTGTTATGAGTTTAATAGTTTGACGGTTTCATGTTTAAGTAGTAGTCTTTGTTTAGCTATAAATAAATTGACGTAGGCTTCATTGTAAAATGTCGAGTATCAGTTTCTTCCATTTCCATATTGAAGTAATATACCACTGAAACCCCAATGAGAGTCGTCTTTTGATTTCTGTTTTGTATCAGTGGGTAACAAGGGTGGGTGTGCATTCGGGTAATACAGGGACTGATAACCAACAACTTTTATACTTTATTTCACTATTACAAATCAAATGCTAAACTTTCTTATTTTAACCAAAACTTGGTAGAGATCGTGATGTGACAAACTTGTTATTTCAACAACAATTTCATGAAGCACTTCAGATAGAAAAAGCTTGACATTCTACATAAAAATGCTAGTTTTCTTATTCAAGTACACGTGATTTTATTATGAAAGAGCCCGCATATGATTCAGTCCACTTTCTTTTAGAAAAACTGAGCAATTTGCAAGCACTAAGATGTAGCCCCGCCTGCAAGAAACGGATTGCGATATTATGATCAACGCCCCTTCAGAGATATGACACACTACTGTAGAACTATGATAGGTGAATGTGTTTCAGTCGTATGTTTAAGTTTGTAGAGTCTTACATACCATTACAATGGAGAACTTGGCCAGTGTAGTAGGAAGAGTCCTCGGATGCAAGGAACACATACGTTGGAGCAATCTCGAAAGGTTGAGCTGCCCTATTCATGGGTACCTCTGACCCAAATGTTGCAATATCCTGGTCATCAAGTGCTGCTGCTTCCAATGGTGTCCACACAGGACCAGGCGCCACAACATTGACCCGTATTCCCTTGCTTAGAAGCCGTTGTGCTAGTCCCTTTGTAAAGGACACAACGGCTCCCTTTGTTGAAGCATAGTCAAGAAGATTTGGGCTGCCTGTGAATGCTAATAGCGATGCAGTGTTTATTATTGTGCTTCCTTTTTTCATGTGCTTCAAAGCATGACTATCAAACAACAAAGCCATGACAACCCATCAACATAATAAAGGAATATAAGGGCAATATAATTTAGCTAATTCTACTTGGTGCAACTACTTACACAGTAGAATGAACTTTCTTCACAGTTTGATTTACATTAATCAAAGCTCTTATCGTGGGTTCAACTAAAGTTATTTTGTTTAACTGATATAAATTCTTAGATAATCTCAACTCAAGTTACTGATATTACCCGGTTACATATGTTTTCGTGACGTATAAATTGTGTCAATAGCTCACGGTATATGTTGTACATTCAGGATTTCGCTTTACCTATTCACACAAATGACACCCTATATCAACCTATATATCATGTTATGGTAGTCTTGTTCAAATTATCGGGACATTTTTGTTACATAAAGATCACAAAGTCAAAGCTTCACTCTTGATACCTATATCAACCCTTGCATTGGGTTTTCCAATTCATTACCAAAATTTCAATCCAGTGTTCCCCACAAAATCAGGCTTTTCCAAAACAAGTTTTCTTTGTCTACAAAGTGAAAATGACAGAAAGTAGCAAAACATATCTTGGCAAAAAATTTCAGGTGTATTCAACTTCCAAGTATTCGAAAACGCTCAGTTCACTCTATCTTTTATTATAGGAAAAATGTGGCGTTAATATAAGGGGTGGATGGTACGTATTTTTGGCATTTGAGACTTCTAACACGAAATCTAAACTATGAAAGTTGAATATAACATATACAATTGTCAAAATTTGTAGTACCAATATTGTGTTGTTCTTTCTACTAGTGTCACTTCTAAAGAAAATAAGATTACAGAATATTTTCTGAACTGATATTTTGTGAAGTATTGGATTAGGCATATTTTTTAAAGACAATTACTTGAATGATGGTTTGATGATTAGAAATCCGCACACACTCCTTAACCTATGGACATCGCCTCGCAAAACATGCCATAACGGAAACTTCTATAATACATTCTTAATGAGTTTTGTTAAGACTTTTAAGTCTAAAAAGAATAATATAACTGTGAGGAGATGATACACACCTTGTCAAGAAAAAATAAGAGTAAATATTGGTCCTAAACACCCGTTCAAGCCTCTCCTCTGTGATATCATCTAATGAATATGTTGAGTACTGAACAGCTGCATTGTTCACCAGAATATCGATGCGCCCATATTTCTCAATGACCTTGTCAATAACATTCTTACAGTTAATGTTATACCCGAGATCAGTAGGTATTGCAATTGGATAACCCGAGTATCTCATTTTTGACTTGTTAATGATCTTCAAGGTGTCATTTGCATCTATGTCTTCATCACCCTTCACATACGTGAAGGCTATAGTTGCACCCTCCCTTGCAAATGCATAAGAAACGTTCCGATACCCGAATCTCCTCCTGTCACCAACGTCACCTTTCCCTATGCCAAGAAAACATACACTAATGACCTTAAAGTATTCATATACTTAACGCCCCTCATATGTCCTAAAAATGATTAGATCTTTGTTGTTATTGTGACCACAATAAAAAAATCAGAACAAATAAAGTAATAAATAACTAGTCAAGCGTACATATAATTTAGCAGAAGGCCTGTAACGATAGTTGGTGAATTGAGGGAGAGGGTTCATGAGGTATTCTTTTCCTGGTTGCTTATCTTGGTGCTGTGGTGGGAATCGTCGTTAGCCTTAGCTTCTTCATCCTTCATTGCCTTCGTCTAAATAGAGTCACCGATGTTGAGTTAGGGGGATTATCACAATTACTCTATTTCATCATATCGCTCTATATCATTCTTTAATCGCCCTATTTATCTCAATAAGTATATACATAACATTACATTTATTGATCATAATAGCAAAAAAATCATGTAATGAGACCTTAAAGGTGCGAAGAGCATAGAAGCAACAGGGATGAGGACTTGCAGCAACAGAGCCAATACATGCTACCGTCGGTTTGACACTGTTAATGTCAACTCGTGTTGCATTACATGAAGCCAACGGCCACCATGACCATGGACATGACTTCCCTATGATTGAAACCTTCCTAGAGGTTGAGCCAAATGAATGCATCATGCATGAATGAACAAATGAACCACGGACCAGCTTTGGAAATTTTTAGAAAATAAACCATATTTTATCAACACGTCTCAGTTATGCTTAGAATAGTAGTATGTACGTAACATAACTACCTACAGAACATGCTTAGCATGATACATAGTGCATTATTGGGCATTAGTTTGTTCATCGTGTCTTAAAGAACACGGCTTTATTCACATGTTTTGATTATCATGTATTTCAAGTTTTTGCAATGTCTTGACATTTGTAGTTCATATATGTATCCAAAAAAATTGATGAGCCAAAAGATACATAAATTTCTGATTCATTTTCATCTCTTAGCGTCATACTCTTCTAACCATAAACAAACCAGATTACAGTATCTGCTTCAAATTTCTTTTTATCATGGAATATTGATCAAGCAATAAACCACTGTAACAAATTTTATATGTCAATAAAATATATATTAGGCTTGTAAAAAGAAAATTTGTTAAAATTTAGTTCAATGGCTTTATCATTAAGGTCTAGAACTTAAGGTCAAGGAGTTGTGATACATATATCAGCAGATTCAGCAAAACTTCAGAGTTTTTTATAGCATAATTGTCATCACAAGTCAAATATATACAACTCTAAGGAGTGAAAACTTGAAGGCAAAAAAAAACAAAGGCAAGGGCAATAGTGAATTAGAGTGTTGCACCAGTTATACCAACACAATAAGTCAGGTACTCGTAAATTATAGTAGTAAATAATTAGATATAATATTCTAGCACAAGG
The DNA here is from genome assembly GCA_022545495.1 of Chrysanthemum lavandulifolium. Classification (NCBI taxonomy): domain Eukaryota; kingdom Viridiplantae; phylum Streptophyta; class Magnoliopsida; order Asterales; family Asteraceae; genus Chrysanthemum; species Chrysanthemum lavandulifolium. The sequence continues at coordinate 41,350,498 of CM040238.1, read as the reverse complement.
TTAGGTTAAGTAAACACAGCCTGTTGACACGCCAAGTTGTAAATTGTAACTAATCGGGGTAACTCAATCTAGTTGCCCCGGTAACCTAAGGCTAAACCCAGCAAATTCTGCACATCCCTATGTATCACGTCATAGTAAGTTATCAGGACCTTCGTGATGTCTCTTCAAGTATAAGTGGATGTGCCTCCCAAAAGTCATCTTCAATTATATTTGAATGTTCCACGACTACTTTCTTAAGAGATTTTGCAACGACTCCATTATCTGTCACTGTCATCTCCTGGACATATAACAATCATAAGACTCGTGTTTAGATCATGCATTACTATTACTGTAGACGGACTCATGAAAAAGGTAACGGGCAAATTACAATACATAACAACATACTTTCACCACAGTTCTATTTTGGTCACCAGAATTTAGAAATTCGTTACAAAAGTCATCAAACTTTTAAAACTACTGTAAAATTCATTCAGCCAAGTCAACCTTTTAGGGTTCTTTCTAGTTAAAATACTGGAAAGAATCAAATTCAAAAGGTATGGTGGTTTTAGTGATGATTTTTAAAGTATACTGGCTAAATGAAAAATGAACTGACATATTTGTTTACTGCAAATTTATCCCCAAAGAATATGCAATTATGCAAGATTTCTATTTCGAATGTCTACAGATATGACCAAATCATTTCTTATGGTATGTAAGTGTACTAAGAGGTTGTGGGTTGTGAGATACGTGTTATACCGGTATATGTGTGCAAAAAATTGCCGTTTTAAAACAAAAAAATACAAGTTTGCTCTGATGAGATAGAGAGATGACCTTGTCCCAGAATACACAAGAACCATTGCGGAACATGATGGGCAACATACTGTAATCGATACCGAATAACTCAGAGAGTATCTGATTCTTCTCCTGTGTTTGAGTCCCCTGCATAACAAACATTCTTATTAAAAAAACAGTATTTACAGTAATCAGATACAAAGAGAGATTGACAAACTTTCAGCCCATCTGTGAAAGAATGTAAGGTGCAAATCTGTAGGTAGACGTAATTTCAGACTTAACATATCTTTTTAAAAAAAGTTCTAAGTAAATACATAGGAAATACAAGAGAAAGTTGGGACCTTTAACTTGCTTTGAGCTTCCCTTGTGGTTTTGCCCGACTTGACAAGCATCCAAAAGCAAGTATTATATTGATTGTTTATGTGACCTACACAAATTGAAAAAACTGAACAAGTTACAGAAATGGCATGCTAGGAATAAATGAGTAAAACTATGTGCATCAATTTTGACAAATGAATAACAAGACAATTGTACATGGATGTTAATGAGCCTGACAGGCTGACACTCAGAAAAAGTTTTTAGAGTCATTTTCGTCATCCAACATGTTTTTGGCCAGAATCGGTATTTGATGAAACCAAAAACATACTTAGGTGGAGTAAAAAGTAGTTTCGATATCATGGTGACCTAAATGAACAAATGTTGTATACTCGGCCTCCGCATACATTATCCCTTTCTGAAGAAAAATAATTAAATAAAATGAAGAGAAAGATGCCAAAATTTACTCACAGTCAACTTGTCTCCAAGCTAGATAATCTCGAATAATCGCATATGTTGGATAGCAGACAGCCCTTCCATCAAAATTTGGTAAGCACTTCAACTCTTTTTGCGGGAGAAATTCTTTCCATTTCATCACATATGTAGCAGTGAAAAACAAGCAAATTGCAGATATTATTTCACTGCAAGGATTAAGAGGGTAGGCAGACCAATACTAGTTACAAACTTGAAAAGACATTTGTACCCTTCAAACTTGGATTTAAGTCACGTATCTTACCTGGCACATCTTTGATAAAGCTGACTATTTCCCTTTAAAACAAAGCTGAAATCAAAAAATGTTGAGACTAATTACTAATTACATAGTGCATTATTAGCACAAGATAAATCAATAAACAATTAATTAAAGTTTTACCTGTATTCATCACTCACTCCGTATGCAAATACAATGTCGTTAAACTCCTCCAATACAGAAACTGCACATGAGTTCATAAGTTTCAGACCTTGCTCATCATTAGGCTTCTCAAATCCGTGAACATCGGAAAATCTAGTAGAAACGAATACAAGAAAAAGAATTAAGAAAACTATATTTACTAAAGCATTTGTACTCTTTTAAAATATGGTTTTACCTGTGAAAATGAGAACCATCTATTCGTATGACAGTCCAAGTAAATGGCAGCAACTTTTTATCAAACTGAAACAATTTAATATACTCCGGCTTTATATTATTGACATTCTGCTCAAAACGACCAATCTCCTTGCAAAGATACGAATAACCATTCCAGAAACTTTTCGAGGCTATATTTTCTGAATGGACAACTATGAGCCTCTTCCGAAGTCTTATGACAGGGGCTTCATTGTCATCGATCTCAAATGTTTCATCAACCTGAGTGAAAGCTAAGTTTAGTTTTAAAGAAATTGTAGTGCAGAAAATTATTAAAAATTATGTGCACCTCATGCTAATTGTCCTATTAAGGGACTTTTTAAAACATTGAGTATATAAAAATAAGATAAACACAAAAGCCAGACAGAATACAAACCTCTGTCCTGAGGATGCAAGAACCCTGGCGGTACATGCTCGGAAGATTTTTGTAATTGATACCGAATTCATGGAATAGCATCTCGTTTTTTTCTTGCTTTTGAGTATCCTATATATAAGCCATATAGAATATCAGAAAGCCTTGTGGGATATGCAGCAGAATATCATAAAGATAAAGAAGTCGAAACTTAAGAAATCATAATCAATCCACAAGTAATTTAGTAATTTCAAAGCACTATCATGGTGCAATTAAGATGCATGATTTCTAAATTGCTCTGTAAGATATTGCAAGTATTTTATATTATGCATTTTATCGGCTTTTTCTTCAGCAAATAAAATACCTTCATAAAGCATAGAAAAAATACACACCTTCAACGTTTCCCGTGCTTCTATTTCTGATTTCCCACTTTTAACCAACATCCAGAAGCACGTACTGTACATATTGTTTAAATGACCTAGAAGAAAAACAGGCAGGGTCAATTAAGGAATTACTCACATAGCTGCACAAGCAGGGTGAGCAAAGTAATTACTCACGTTCTCTTTGTCTCGATGCAAGATATGCTTGAAGAGTGTCGGCTGATGGGCAGGTTATGACTCGAGCCCTAAATGGAGGAGTAGATCTCATGTCCTTTTGAGGAAAGAATTCTTTCCATTTTTTCACATATAACGATATGAAGAAGGAGCCAATGATTGAAAGAATCTTGCTGCAGTTTCAACTTCGTCGTTAAGACAGGCAAAACTAAAAGAAATATTATTCCAAAGAAATTCTTGAAGAAAAAAACCACCAGCGATATATTTAATCACCTTTCACGTCTTTGGTGAAATTTGGTTTCCTTCTTGAAAACAAAACTGCAGGCGACATCAGAATACCATAACTAATATTTCAGGAGTATAACTTTTCTTATATGTACTGATCAATAAAGTAGGAGGTTTGACATTAGATGTCTCACCTATACTCATCGCCATAACCATAAGCAAAGACGATATCTGGGTACTGCTCCATCACCAACGTTGCACAGGAATTCATCAAACTGAAAGCTCTTTCATCATTCGGTTTTTCGAACTCATTAATTTCAGAAAATCTGCCAAATTTGGTAGATGATTACAATAGTAAAATTTAAGCATATGATAACTAATAAGCACTAGTTAAGGTAGCCCAGAACGACAAAGAAAATATTAGTGTTATAATTGTAGCCAAGCGTAAAAAGTAAGCAAAAAAATCTAATACCTTTCAAAATTGTGACCACAAATCCAGACTACAATCACGTTTGGATACATCACTTCATCTTCAAGTTCGAAGGACTTAACATACTCATACTTGCTATTCGCCATGCCAGCCTATAATCAGTTCCATCAACAGTTCAAAACTTGAAAAAGGAATACAGATCGAAATTCAAATTCGCCACATGTTGCCAGACTACGTATAATAGACACGCATCAAAGCTATCAGGGGGTGTTACATTGATTTCGAAACAAATTGTTGAGTTATGAAACTGTTGAACGAATATTCAGTTGTCTCCTCATACAACTCTCAATGTGTTATACAATGTTGTAAAACTCCTATTACAAGGCCAAGTAATCAACAATTACTCACTACAACGTCAGAGACCGACGCGGCTTAAGCTGAATCGGCCAAAACAATCCGTTTGGTTAAAACTCGGTTTGAAGTATTTGAAAAGCTGTGTAAATGTTTCTAGACATATTTCTAGGGTCCTATGATTCTATGCTCTTAAGAACATGTGATACATATAATTTTAAAATATTTGTATAAAAATTCCAATCCGAGTACTCCCCGCTAGGCCAATTCAACGCTACAAGGTAATCAACCGCTCTAGTATCGCCTAGCAAGTTTCACAAATTACAAAGATGGTGTTATATACTGTATGGAAGAATGGTCTACGAGGCTCACTTTATTCATAAAAAACTTGCATATTAAAGTTAGTTTTCTGTTGAAACTGGGACACTGAAAAACTATTTGCATTGCTGACTCGACCCGTTTTATGTGTGATTTGACTCGACTAGTACAAGCTAACTCGTAAGTAATACGATTTTCGAAACTATGGTTACAAGCCCCACCAACAACAAAACTTGATTACCTGATATAAGGGGGCGTCTGGATTAGCTTATTTTGCCTGCTTAAGGGCTTATTTGAATTTGAAAAAGCTCATTAACTCACTTTTTATTTTGTTATGAGCTTATCAAGTTAAGCTTATCGACTCAGGTCGATAAGCTCAACCTCATTACCTGATAAGCCGCTGGGCTTACGAGCTTTTCCAAAATCAATTAAGCTCGTAAGGTGGAAAAATAAGCTAATCCAAACACCCTCTTAAGCTTATCATGACATAATAAACATAAGTCCCAAAATTAGCCAAGAAAATGCGCTTATGAACACAATAAGATACAAACTGTTCATTCATTCAGGCATTTTATCAAACAGTTGGCAGACACATTATAATATCACATTTGTACCAATATATAACATCAAAATTTAATCTTTTAACAGTTTCAGCAGCTCATAATCAGGGACGGACCTATGTTAGAACTATGGGGGGCCGTTGCCCCCCATGACTAACCGAAAAAGTTGAGATTATAGTGTAAATTTTTTTTAATTTTGACCTTTTTTCAAAAGTGACCCCACCAAAAACTCAAATTGCCCCATACGAAAATCCAACATTCAACACTCTAAAGCCTTATAAATTTCATCTCTAAGTAAAAATACACGATTTATCATTACGATCTTAGTTTTTTCATAATGCATTATATAACATGACCCAGAACATAAAAACTAAAACCCATGTTGTTAAATTCAAGAAACGGTATATATTTTTGAAGATAAATGAAAAAAGAGCTTACTTGAAGAATGTGGGTCAAATGGTATTGAAAAGTGGAAATCTTTGCTATAATTGATTAAAAAACGGCGCCTTTTTTTTGTTACGAGTGAGTATGAATACAGGGGTAAAGGGGTTTATGTGTTTGTTTTAGGAGTGAAAAATTAGGCACTAGCGAACTACGATACTTTTGGCTAGTTTTGATAAAAGGTTCGCCGGGTTTTTATTCGGGCATGGCTAAGCTTATTTAACATAAGCCAATTCGGGCATAAGCCGATTTGGGCTTATTTTTTTATAAGCTTCGATTTTGTGGCTTATTTTGAGACTTCTCGCCTTATATAAGTTTATTATGATACGATAAACTTATAAAAGTTCGACAAAGATCAAAATAAGTCGTAAAATCGGACTTATAAAAAATAAGCCAAAATTTTAATGAATTTCAATTATTTTTATAAGCTGATTTTTGAACTTATTTTGAGACTTGTGATAAACTTACAAAAGTTCGAGTGAGCCTCAAAATAAGCCCACAAAATCGAAATTATAAAAATAGCTAAATCAACTTATTTAATACATAACTTAAGTTGTGACTAGGAGTGTCAAAAAAATCCGGACCCGAATTAGACTATTCAGGTCGGTTCCGTCAATCAGGTTCAAAATTATATTCGAGTCTTAACCCGAGTGGTCTAATATATGTGTCTTACTCGGGTTCGGGTCAACTCAAGTTACCTGAGTTTGATTTTTTTGTTTTTTCCTAATGTTTATGTATTTTTCAAATGTAAACAGGAAAATTGTATAATTCTTAAATGACCTAGACCTGAACCCGAGTTAACCCGACCCAAATTGGCCTGATCCGACATACCCGAACCCGATCCGATCAACCCGAATCGACACCCCTAGTTGTGACCATGTTAATCACAAACATTCTTATCATTACAAGTAATATTACATAATTATACTCTTTGTTTAGTCTTTGGTTATTATTACACATAAAAGTAGGAAGAATTTAATTACTCTATTGAAGTGTGCAAAAGTTCACAAACTCATGTCATTGCAAATAAATTGATAACATTGATGATATGATACAAACCATACCCCGCCCCAGCGGGATTGGGTATTGTTGTTGTTGTTGTTGATGATATGATACAAAAAATCTACCGATAATGTTATTGAAATGTATTACACATATTTAACCTAGTTGGAATGGACAAGAAGCATTACTAGGACTAATTAGCCGGCCATTTGTTACAAACTCTAAAAAGGCTACACTTTCTTGACATCCACGAACGTCCGGCTTAAACCTTAAAAATGGCGGAAAGAACAACCAAAAGCAAGTAGCAAGCACACAAGCTAACGTTAATGGTCGAGACACAACAGGAGGCAAACATAATTTTTCTTTTGCAGCTCTCTTAATGATAACTTCAATGCCCACCAGCAATCCATGTAATAAAAAGAAGCAAGTAACTTCACCCGTTGGTTTTAATCTTCCAATGTTATAGAATATGAACTCGTGCATCAACCCTGAAACAAGAAACGTTGTAAGAACTGCAAGAAATGATGCCCATTTTCTTGACATAAAACGCGTTGAATAGGAATGGATGGGATCATATATAGTTGGATGTAGAATGCTTGTGACCATGAGGTTCCATCTTTTTCCCCAAAAGTCTTGGAGGGAAGTAGCTAGATAAGGCTCGTCAAATTGTGGCTCTAGTTCCATTTGAACCAAGGTTCTAGCCACATATGCAACTATGACTAGTACTATCTCAAGCATGAAGTATATATGGAAGGAATACAATGACATCTTCAATAATGGATGAATGTATTCATGGTAATCGTACATCTTAAGTAAAATCCCGAACAACATAACCTTCACTAAGAATATTGTATTCCCTGTTTTCCTAGTTTCTTGAACCGAACTTCTAGAGTTCAACGGAGATGGAGTATATATAGGTTTAATTGGCAAACATGCCGTGATGACAAACCTTGACAATGAGAGTGGTGGATCGGACGAAAGAGGACCTTTTCCATAAGCAAAAAGAATAAGTTTAAAGTTTGCAAGCCATGCTATAAAGAAAGATGTTAAACCACCAAGATGTATGGTGTTTAGATTTAGTGGAAACCATATAAAGAGGCATGTAACAATGGATATAGCCAAATGTCTAGTGGTACCTTTTGGGATGAACTTGCCTATGGTATAACAATAAAGAAGACATACCAACACTACTGCCCAAACCACAATGAAGTTGTTAACCTCTCCTTCCATGGTGGTCTGTTTCCTCCTTTCAATGTCTAACTAAAAAAATGTATTCTATTCATATATGATGGTGTCATGGCAAACAAACAACTTAAAGTATCAACAAGAATACAAAAGATGCGATTATTATGTTATAAATGCATGTCGTAGATCTTCTCAACTCAAAACTTTCATCGTTTTTATTAAACTTCTATATACATTTTGAATATATATTATATATGCATACCGTTAATACAAAGAATGTCAAAAACGTCGTTTTCATTATTCGACCTCTATATGTTTTGATAATCACAAAATATAAAAACACATTACGTAAAAATATACTTGATAAGTTTTTAATCGGAAAAGTTCGTTTCGGCTACAACATCACTTAGGTATGAACAAACAATATATCAATTTATTTAAGTGATCAGAGAAGTTATTTTGTTCTTAAAACTCACATTTTCATAGATGTGACAAATTTTCACACAAATAACTTATAAAAAATAATTTTCTAATTATAAGAAATGTTATTCAAAAGAAAATATTTGAAATCTATTTTCCCTCCCGAATCAGTTAAATTTTCACCAAATAAACATTTCACCACATCAGGACAAAAACAGGAGCGTCCTATGGGACGGTCCCATATATATATTGGGTCGTCCATGTTTAAGGGATCGTCCCCCGCTCCTCCTAGTGCCCATAAATATTGCACTACTCTCAGCAGAAAACTTTACCTCTTGAGCACTAAAACTTTATGTCTTTTCAAATCTTTTAAATCTCACTTCTTTGATCATATTAACTTGTTGTAACTTTTTTACAAGTGATCACATTCATCCTCTCTCAAAATACAAAGAGAAGAACGCTCGTATTCGTTAAGAAACGAAGTATTGAAGAATAGGCATTTTCCTCGTAACCTTTGTTATATATTTCTCTCCTCAATCTAAACTCTCTATATCTTGATTATTTTGTAATTGGGTATATCCGACTTGTGTGTAAGCTCGGAATTGTGTTGTGTGTAAATTCGAACTTGGTGTTGGTCTGTAAGGTGTTACGTGTAGTGGTTGCTATTGTGTGTAGTGTTGTGTAGATTGGTTCTAGCTATGATTAGAACTCTACATTCTGTTTAGTGTCGTAAATTGGTGTTGGTGAACTCTCGAGTGTGATACTCAAGGAGTGGAGTAGGGCGAAAAATTGAGCTTCGTAGCCGAACCACTATAAATCTTCGTGTCTTGGTTTAATCGTTCTTTCCCTTTACTATTCTATCCGTCTTATTTTGTTATCCTTGTTTATATTCTTTGTATATTGTTGCTTTGATATCACATAAGCTTCGAATTTAAAAGTCTTTGAAAAGAAACTTGAAAACGGCTATTCAAACAGTCCCTTCCCCCCTCCCTTTATACTATCTACACATACGTAAGGTGAAAAAACAAAGTACTAGACGTTATTGGATAAAAAAGTTGTGAATGATAAAAAGGATTCAAAAAACAAGAAGTTCCTAAAAAATTATTTGAAAAGTTACACAAGGTATAGGACGTTTGTGTATAAAAAAGTTTTGTAAATAATTTTTCTAAAGGGAGATGGTTTTGCCCAAAAAATTTATGAAAAAAACGTTTCTGCATCCAAATTTTGTTTTTGTATCCAACTTTTTTTTTTTTTTTACATCAAATATTATTGTGCATCAAAATATAACAAGTTGAAATATTTTTTCGTCATTTTTTTTTTGTGCATTAAAAAAACGTATAGAACTCAAAATTAGAAAAAATTCCTTCATACCATTTTTATGCACCAACATGCTCTATCTTCAAGTAAAATTTAAAAAATTTTCAAAACCTTTTTTAATTTTTTGAAGTCTTTTTATCTTTTTTACGGATATTTATCTTTTTATTTGATCTCATCTCTATATATACTAATGAAACTAATTCAAAAATATGGAAGTTTTATTTTACTCCCTCCGTCCCATTTTATAAATCCATGTTTGAAAATTCAAAATTTTTTTTTAGTGTTTGACCGTAATTATTTTTTTTCATGTTATATAATTGATGAAAAATAGACTTATGAAAATACAATTAAAACACAAATCAATTTATATATTTTAGATCAAGTATTATATAACACAAAAAATAAATAATTACAGTAAAACTCTGAAGAAAAAAGACCCTTGACTTTTTAAATATGAACTTATAAAACCGGACAAATGAAGTATTTTATTGGTCTTGCAGTCTTGCTACCTCATGATCTCTAGTAAAGTCCACGCCTAGTTGGGTTGGGCGTAGGTTCCAAAGAGGTGCTTTTGTATTCTATACGAGATATTTTTTGTGAGGACATGATAATTTGTCCAATCCAAGAATGGTAAGCCTAGAATGTTAAAAGATACAGAAGACTATAAGTGATATATCAAATCACAATGACACTAAAACTATAATGACTCACAAATCAAATTACAATCATGGAAAACAAAACAAACAAAGATAACTAACATGGGCTAAACCAAACAATGGGCTAATAATCATTCGGCTAATACAAAGAACCGTGATGTCAGACCCAACTGAGTACGTTAATAGTTAAGCGAAATTACCTAGTAGAAAACATCAAATTTGTTGAAAGACTAACCATAACCCTAACCGCTGCCACAAAACTCGCTTAAATCTGATTTAGCTCAGGTGAGGCTTCTCTTGTTATGTAATCATGATATTATCTTCTATATTATTTTATTTAGTCGTGTAATCAATCTTTTTTACTTTCAGGTTTAACACATTGTAGAAATATGATATTATTTTAGTTAGTATAACTTATTTATTTCATATAAAGTAAAATAATAAAATAACATGTCTTTTCGATTTTTAAAACTAAACACTTATTTTTATTCACTATTTACTTCGAACTTTCAAAATTAGTTCGAAACACCAGATGATTGCTTTATATTAAAATAATAACCGAAATGACTATATTACCCCGACATATGGGTGAAGTTGTAACAAATTTTGAAAGTTCGTTAAGTTTCGGAAAATTTAAAAGAATACTGAGTAATATAATTATTTCGGTTATTATTTTAATATAAACGGATCATATTGGTGAAGTCGGAACAAATTTTAAAAATTCATTGGTGAAGTAAGATAATAAAATAGTAGTGCTTCAAGTCAGCAAAATTTGAAAAGTACATTGTTATTTTATGGCTTTTACCCAAAGAATCCTAAAAGTTCTAAAATAATTTCTCTTTTACTCATGAATATGATTTTGACAAAGATAAAATCAGAGAAAAACAAGCGTGTGGGGTAGATGAAATGGATAGCTGAACTTGGCTCGAATTCTGCATTAATACTTGTTTGAAAATAGTCGTATAAGATTTGGCCCCTTTAATTTATCCTTATCTCACAGAGTTGTTTCCAACCCAAAAGTGTGGGACAATTCAACAACACTTGGTCACTTTGATATATTAAAGATCTAAACAAACTTGAAGCATTGTGTCGTCAATTAATTAGTAAGATGGCCAGTGTTGGTGTTTTAAAAAGTTTGATTGTTTTCTGAGAACGAATCAGGAGACAAAGTGATCGGGTGCATTTAGAATAACCTAAACAATACTACGAACACACGTTTAGGACCGGGTGCATTTAAAAAAAAATCGATATTTTTTTAATAAAATTAACACTACACCACAAAATTCATAGGTGTCCCGGGAACCCACTCTGATAACCGTAACTGATTGTTTCAGCGCTACATCATATAAAGTTTGTTTTCAAGGTGCCATAGTGGTAAAAAAGTTTTTGATTATCATCACCTGAATGTGAGTGTTTGGTGCAAACAAAAAGAGGGACTTACTTGGTTTGTGTCTGAGTGATAGCATGTTCAAACACGTGAATTAGTAGTTATTTGTTTTTAGGTTATTTATATAGATAAACTATGACCCGCCAGATGATTAAGAGCTCTTTTGTAGAACATAAAGCTATTTAACATTGATAATTTGTGACAGTGTCATACGGAAAATATCAATCAACCAACGAATGTTAAACATCCAATTATTTCGGATGCAACTTGCTTTGTGTATATGAACCTTTACCAGGCAAGACATTAGGGTACTGGCAACGCTCTCGGTTTGGTATTCGGTTTAGACAATGCCAATCGGCATGAGTGGTGCCTCGAATTCGGCATGAGGCGGCATGAGAACATAGACATCACAATCGGCAAAGTATGCCGATTCTACATGGGATAAAAATAGCCGTTATGGTGCATTGAAAGTCAAAAAGATCCGTTAGGTGCATTTAAAAAAAAAAAAAAATCCTTTTTTTCTCCTATTTAAACACAATAACATCTCTATTTTTTTCTCAAACAATATCATTTCTATTTCACAAACAAAATGTATTCATCTTCATCTTCTTCATCCGATGACGAGTTAGATTTTTATCCGACTCTTCCTCCGACATATTTTCCATGGGTTCTACCAAAGAAACCTATTTACCGCGTGCGATAAGATTGAAGACACCGCAGCTTTCACCAAGACATATTACCCATTATCGTGAAAAGCGCTAAACTCTAATGAATGACTATTTCGTAGAAGAAAACCCAAAGTTTCCTCCGATGTTTTTCGTGAAAGATTTCGTATGGATAAAAGCTTGTTTCACCGAAGACATGTTACACATTTCGCTTGGCGAAATTGTCCTGAGCATTGAGAGGCAATATAAAGGGTGATCACCAATACTCGACTATTATCTTGAAGTCGTTGCTTCAAATGATATGTGGTTTTGGCATTTGTTTTTGGTCCTCCCGGCAAATAACGACATCAATGTTTTGAATCAATCATTGTCAGATCTTACTCATCGAAATGGAGCGGCGCCGATAGTTCATTTACTCTAAATGAACGGCTTTACAAACGATGGATATTATCTTCACCGATGGAATCTATCACACGTATTCAACGTTTGTTAAAGCATATCCGTATCCAACTGACCCGAAAGAAAAGAGATTCAAGAAGCTACAAGAGTCTGCACGAAAGGATGTCGAAAGAGCTTTCGGTCGTCTTAAAGCAAAATGGATTATTCTCAGAAATCCTCTACGGGCTATGTCCGTCGAAGATTCGAAAAATCGCTCATACGTGTGTTATATTACACAATATGATTTTAAAAGACGACGAAATGGCAATATCATCGGTTCATATAATAGATCCACGGTCACGCCATTTATGACCGAATGTATTCCGGAATTACAAGATGAAAATATCCATCACCGTCTCGTTATGATCTTACTGAAAGATGCGACGCCAAACTACCATACCTGATGATTAGTGTTTTTAATAAGTATTATGTAATTTTCTTTAAGTGTTATGTAATTTTCTTTTAAGTATTAATAAAATATTATGTTTTATTAAATTGTTTAATATAATTATTAAAAAAAAATAAAAATAAATAAAATGAGGTATGAGTTAGCAGTAGTTCCACTAAAAATCTATCATTATGTATGAGATTGGTATGAGATGAGATGGAGGATATTATTGGTGGGTGATTAGGCGTGAAAAAAATCTTGTATACGTATTACCACCACCCTTATCGATCGAAGACATTAACATATATAGTCTTTGTCGGACAGATAATTGCCAGAGCACATCCAAAAAACCTTTCGTTTGTCAAGATGTTGATTCTCCTAAAAGATTACGAATTTCAAACCCAACATCTCAAGTTGATTCCTTCTGTTGGAAGGGTGCAAAAGTCTTGCAAATCAAACTACAAAAATATACTTGCAACTTATACAAGTTAAGCATCAAGTTAATTTCAAGCTCGTGACATATAGCAATTAAAGAACATAAGGTGTGGTGATATAACCATGCCTTTTCATATGGGTTTTAGGTGCCACATCATTTTAAACTTTCATAACAAAATACCCCTCTATCATAACATACAACAAGAACAAACCTCTTTATTCGAGCTCTACCACCCACAATTTTATTTTCTTTTTCAATTTTCAAATAAACTAAATTCATTTCATTTAATTCAAATTACAATACAAACTAAAATACGATACGATACGAAATACGATAAAAAAACATACGGACTAAAAGACAATAAAGAAACGAAATATTTTGTTGATGTTTCAGATATTTTATAGATGGTGTTGCCAACAATGCTCGATAATATTTCGTTGAAGTTTTGCGTGTGTTTGTTTATCACAGATTTTTTTGGCTTTCCTCCGTTGCACTGCGCATCGCTCGATCCATGTCTGTCGAAAATTTGTTCGCGGACAAATATAAATCTCGCTCATTTCGGATATCGCAAATTTTGATCTTTCAAAATCATGTTATGCAATATGATGCACGTGTATATGACAATCCGTAACTTGTTGACAGTCCACATACGCGCCGGTTGGCTTATAACATGCCAACGTCCTTGGAGGACACCAAAAGCTCTTTCAACGTCTTTTTGACACTTTCTTGTCGCCGTTTAAATACGGAATTTTTATCGGAATTTGCAACCGTTAATGATGACCACTGTGGGTAAATCCCGTCAGTTAGATAATACCATTGTTCAAATATAACTCCGTTAACTTCAAACGAAACCACGGGGGCGATGTCATCAAGACGGTCGTCGAACAACAGAGAATTTTCCAAAACAGTTATATAGTTATTCGCCCCGCTACCCCAAAAATGCATGCCAAATCCAGAAATCATGTGACGCAACTGCTTCAAACATTATAGTTGGCCTTTTTTTTATCATCCTTTTAAAATTTCTCGTGCCATTCTTTCGCACAATTTTTTCATTCCTAGTGCATACAATCAATGCTTCCAAGCATTCCTGGTAACCCATGTTCTCTATAGTGTGCGTTGTATAAATTGTGAATGTCATTCAAGCCAGGTTTTCTTAAAAACTCGGGCAAAAACAATTCGATAACGCACATAGTAAAATTATCTAGACAATCGCGTGCACAATGTTCCCTCATTTGTAAATACTCATCTAATGCCTCAGGTGTTACGTCGTATGCCAATTTGCATATGACGGATGTGCACTTCATAATAACACTAAAACTCATAAGACCCGTAGCATCGGGTCGGACAACAAAGACATGAAAATGATCGGGAAGAGGATTTTAAATATGTGTTTCAATACCTTTGACTATTTTTAAAAATAGTTTACGGCTCATACGATATCGACACATAAAATAACTCTCTGGATATTTTAGGTTATCACCAAAATAGTTGGCCTTTAAACGTGCTTCAACAATATCACGTTCACAGCCGATGTAATTACGACGGTGTGAACTTTCTGCTTCTTGTTCCGACGATTGCTCATACTGATATTGCTACATAATCATCTCGAGATCAGCTATATCATCTTGATCAGACGGACTCTCGGAATTGCTTCAGGAACTCTTGTTTAATAGAAAGAATATTTGTGTTGATAGAGAAATGTGTGAAAGTTATTGTTAAAATGATGTATTAATTATAGTGTGAAAATTAGATTAAAAAAAAAATAAAAAAAAAATAACATTTGAATCCGACGGTGATATTTTAAAAAGTCTTTTTTGTGCATGCGCTTCACTGCAACAAAGAATAGCCCAACGAATCAAAACGGTGATGGGGGCGGTGTGGTGAAGTGAAACGGCGCTCGCTGTTCTCCACTCCACGTCACAACGGCGAAACAAAAATATCACCACACCCCATGCTCTAATGGTTCAATTCATGGCCTGTCGCAATACTTTTGGTTTCTTTTCCCTTATAGAATAGTGGAAAACCTAGATTAAGATGTGATCCTTTGGTACATACTCTATCTCTAATACTTATAAAGAGTGTATATTCATTTGTGAAACCCAAAATGACTTAAAATTGAGTAAAGTGTTTTGTCTAAATTACCCTATTAATTACACTAATTACAAGTTTTAAATACTTTTGATTAAAAATGGTGTCAACATCAACCACTAAATTAATAATTTATTGTAATCCTCAAAAATTTTATCATTTTTCATTTATTACTCATAACTCGTAAGTATTGGATAAAGGGTTACACCAAAATACAAGTTTACAAATGTAATTATTTGCCGCTATATATCGTCGTTTTGCGCGAGTATTCGTTTAGTATATATCAATGCACAAATATTGTACTCATTTAATTTTGAGACTATCTCTACGTAATCTTTACTTCTTCATAGTTCCCTGTTTCATGCTTAAGGTGAAGTTTCTGCAAACAACAATTGAATTGTATGATTTCTTATCCTTGTAAGTACTCCTTCCGTCTTCAGGTTTAACTTTTCAAGTCTTTCTTTTACAACTTTGACCTTAAATATTATATAACACAACCAAAAATATTATATAACATAACCAAAAACATTTAAAACTCAATCTATTCATATATTTTGCATCAAATATTATATAACACAACCAAAAATATTTATGGTAAAAGTTAAAAAATAAAGACTTAAAAAATTTTAACTGAACATTTAATATAAGACGGAAAGATTAGTTTTCTAAGATTTTTGTCTAATTAATAAAATATAAAAATTTCACAAAAATGTTGGTTTGATGTGCAACCTTAACTAAGAATCCTTTTGGACATGATGTGACCCTCATTTCAGGTTTAATAGTATCTAATAAACTATTAGGTTTGGCTTTGGGTTAACTAAAGCAATTAGTAACGCCAAACCCAACAAAATCATATAAATTGATTAACAAATGGGCTTGGTAACAAATTTCTTTATCCGAACATACATATATTTTTGTTTAGAAACCCATACATTTGAATCTTACATCGTATATACGTGTTCTCAACTATAATCATGTTTTATAAACTGCATGATTAGTTTATAACAGTGCTTATTATATAAACATATTAAGTACAAACAAATAAAGAAATATTAGAACATGCATGTTCAAGTGGTAGCCAACCTAAAAGTTAAAAGTTGCGAAAAGAGAAGGTGTACGTGATCGATCTCTCGATGGCATCAAAGCTGTTAATTAGTACTATTGATTCCAAATACTCATCATATTCTCTTAATTCTTTTTTGTGTTTTGTATTTGCATTACGAAGTAACATAATTGTTTAAATCCCATGCATATTTTTAGACAATCCAATTACTCATATGTTTTATGACATGGACAAAGCAGCTTACTGGTTTTCGGTGGCACTAGTCAATAACAACAAAGATACCTTATTACACTTGTGTACTAAAGAGGAATGCATATAAATTTGGATTATATGACTCATCTATATTTAATATTATATGTATTTATAGGCAGAAGTAATAAAAACGTGGTCCCTTTTAAGTTGAAGCTTTGTGTGACGACACCTATTGCACACCCTTCCGAGACCTTTTTGGACATGAAAATCGATAACTAGTTAACTACTTTTTTGAAAACGTGAAAGCAAATAAATGAAATGACGCGATTACAACATATGCATATCTGGTCGATAGTGTGTAAAATGAAGAAGATGAACTAGGTCTTTCTCTTGGGAATGCATATGTATTTATATGGATGGATTTAGGGTTGTGTGTGATTCATAGATGCGATCCAACAGTCTTGGGAGACCTACGTGGAGTCATCCCATAGAAGAGACAAGAATGACATGTGGCGTGATATTTATGGCTCTTGGTGTTATGGGAATCTTCGTACAAGGTATCATCTATATGTCGTAGCGAAATGTCCGCCGCTCAACCTTTATACCAATGAGGTGTTTACACATGGAAATAGTACAATAACAGTCTGGGAGGACAGACTTTTATGCCGATTGTTGACTGAAAGTTGGTTCTCCAGGAAAAGCCTGTCGTGGCATTAGCTGATAGTTGCCTTGAGATTAACACTCCCGGCAAAGCTTTTTGTAGACTTTCATCTTTAGGCTTGTAATAATCATATGCGCTTTAGCTATTGAGATAAAACTCTCATGCGCTATCATGTATATATACACCATCAATTTTCTGATTTTGTTTTCCATAATAGTAAATGCTAAAAACATGTCGTTACCAGTTACTATCACCAAGTGGTTGAAGATTATATAGTATAACCCAAAAAATTCGGCGATGTATGAATAATGATTTACAAATTTATTTTTTTATGACAACTAATTGTCTCGCAGTATATATACAATAGATATTTCTCTCATGCCCAAAGCATTACTTGAATTCACAACTATTTAATTGAAGAATTCTCACAAAACATAAAATTTTATTAAAACACAAGTCTTTTGGTTTATACGTACATTAGAGTAATGCTTGTTAATTAATCTCGAAACATTTTGGAGTTTGAACAACTTGATATTATGAATTGATACAGAAGAAGTTCGATATTGTCAAATATCCAAAACCATCTCATTTCATGTAAAATATATATATATATATATATATATATATATATATATATATATATATATATATATATATATATACACACACACACACACATATATATATATATATATATATATATATATATATATATATATATATATATATATATATATATATATATATATATATATATATATATATATATATATATATATATATATATATATATAGAGAGTTATGATCGAATAAGAAGATTACTTAAAATAAGAATGAATAAGAAACTATAACCATAATCAGGATCTGACCGACCTAAATTAGATCGATCCTTATAATCTTGAGATGATTATAACGCACCATGTGTGTTTACCTTTTAATCAAACGCATATCACGATATTAGATGATTTCATAATTTCTCTTGTTTTTGTTCCTCCGTGGCGTCGAAATCACGAAAATCAATTTGCACCATCTCGCACATCAAATTAACTTTCGAAACTCAAGATGTTCAGTCTATGAATAAACGATCTAATGCAAGTCGTGCAGATCTCAAATGCGTGATTTTGGTCATTACTTCACCACTTATTTTAATTTACTTATTTGGATCCTCTATATACATATATATATATATATATATATAGTTAGGATCAAATAAAGTTAAAATTAAAATAGGAATGATAAGAAGAACTACAACCATTTCATTTAAGATGATCTATAAAAAGGATCGATCTCCTTAAAAATCTCCTCACTATTTAAAATATATGGGTGTAATTCCTTCTTATTCTTTCTCATTCTAGCTTTTTCTTCTTTGGATCCTTTCCTATATATATATATATATATATATATATATATATATATATATATATATATATATATATATATATATAAAAGTTTAGTTAAAGTATCCATTTGTGATGCCTATACCTGTCCGACCTTGATTGGGTAAAGCACGTGACGAGGACTATGACCCACATTTCACATGGCATGCAGTCACTTGGATTGTTCCATTCACATGATACATCTAATTTTATTTGTGTTAAAACTTAAAACAACATATTATTTTGGATTAGTTACTGAAGAAGTTCAGTAATTTATGTCACGTATAAGTCATAAACATGTTTTTGAAGGTAATGTAAACAAGAGAGTTGCAACCAATTAAAAAAAAAAAGGAAGGAAGGAAGAAGAAGTTATAAGTAAACTATATGTGTCTATGACTTTTCATAAGTGTTCTAGTTAGATATTTAATTTTTAAGACCAAAATTGGCAACATTAAGAGAACCCAATCCATTGTGGGCCAATGATAGATTGATAGATGGATAAGTATTTTTTTGAATAGGATGTGTGATCTTGATATGAATAACATGCCACCATATGATCTACAAATTGCTCAATTATTTGTTTAATATGTAATATACCTTAACATATGTGAATCTTAAGGATTCAAATCTTATGTTTTCATATAAAATTCTTGAGTGTAAACATAATTTAAAACGAAATCATATAAGATTGAAAGTGTCAAGATTTCAGGGACAACAAGAGTAAAATAAAACACAAATAATTAAATAGACAAGATATCACTAGCTTAGTTGTATTTCAAACACCGTAGGGCACAAGATATTTATAATTGAAACAATAATTTAAGGTTACATGTTTACAAGGTTGTTTTAGCTAGAATCAACATCAAATACAAACTTTTGACAAAATTCTACGACACAATATGTGATGCAAATTCCTTACGGTGGTACCTCCGTTACCAAGCTCAGTTACGAGCAACTTTCATTTTTGATCAAGAGCCAAACTGAAAATAACTATGGCTCACAAGCAAGACGTAAACAAACTTAAATTATACGATCTACATGATCACTATTCACTGCCCATAAAAAAAATCACCCATCTTTCCCAAAAAATAGGTGGAACAAATTAAATACACACTTATTACACATTAGATGAATTGAGCTTATACATGCAATTGTATAAATACTTATTGTACTAGCTAATTGATTGAAGTTAATAGTATCTTTTGTGATTCAAAGAATTGTAAGTGTTAGTAGTATTGTGATTATTGTGGTAAGATTCATGAGCAAAGTGTCCATTTGAAGTATCAACATGCCTTTGAGTTTGAACCTTGTTGTTTGAGGACTTGGATCTTGATTGCTTGCTCCTTCTTGGATTATTTGAAGATCGTGGGATGAACACTCCCGTTCCTTTGGACGATTCTCTTCTACTACCATTTTGCTCATGATAACTTGGTATTTGGTTATGAATTGGATGAATTGTTTGAGAGAGAACCTATTAGAGAAAACAAGAACATATATCAACAAAAGATTAATAAGAGTTACCTCATAAAGTGAAACTCAACATATTAGTAAGAATTCTCTTTTCCTTAATTACTCAAAGATATGATTGTCAATCTTTTCATCTTGAGAAACATCACTTTCCACTAATAGAAACCCTATGTATCTTTTTTTTTTGGTTCTCTAAACAGTCTTACTAATTCAGGAAGCTTATGTAGAGCACTCTTTACACTTGCCCTTTCTTCCATTGAATGTTTATTTGAGAGAGAGAGAGATAGAGATAGAGATGCAAACCTGAAAAGAAACAGGAGGGCAGTGAAGAGTAGGGTCTTCATCATCATCCATGATCAAAAGAGAGATCCTCTTACTCAAATCTGCAAAGAACAAATCATCTTCAACAATCTCCATGTTTCTTTCACTAAGCTTTTCAACTGTCACAACTTCAAACTAGCTTCTTAACTAGTATCCACTCCACTTCAAGTGTTTTTTTTTTTTTTCTTCTTTCTTTCTCTTTCCCTTGATTCCTTCTAGCTTCTTGGAATGAATATATAGGGAAAGCATAAGGCATGGGTAGTGAGTAAAGAATTATAGAATATGTGTTTAGTATTAAATTCTTCTAAGGGGCTGGACATGTGAGGTAGTGGGACCCATTTAGCCAATCTGTCTATTTATGACCCACAAGAGGATCATGAAGTGTGTTTATGATTCTATCCAGTTGTGGGAAAAGAAGATAGATTAGAAGAGTAGAAGCTAATGCAACTAGCTATCCCACAAACACAGATTTTCTCATCCACAATTACATCAGTCTTGAGAATATACTTGGTTGTCATTCCACACTAGTCTCTCACTTGCAGACACTTGCACATATAACACTGCCAAAATAAGGCATGATACTACAACTAGTTATGGTTAAGGACAATAGCAAGAAGCTACAAAAAACCATAGGTGTCAAACACATGCATGCATGGGTGGGAGAATATGTAATGTGCTAGATTTATTGGGCACCTTTATCTGATTCTTGTGGTTGATCTCATCTAAGCTTTTGGTGAGTTGGTTACTGTCAAATATTGTGCTCTTTCTACATCTGTTGTGCACTTTTGCTCTTTTCATTATATCTTATATTTCTAAGGGATCATGAATTTAAGCCACACACACCAAACTCATTTACCTACCATTCTCAATAATATTTACCTCAAAGTTAACTCTTATAACCTAAAAATGAATAGAGAAGGTACTTATGTAGTTATGTAATTAGTTCATTCATGCTACACATATACATAGTCATGACACCTACATTTTGGGACAATTCGCTACCACGTTATGGTAATTTATTCGTAACAGAACGTACACTACGAGACTAGCTAGCTAGCATGTGCCCGAGAATGTGAAATCATATCATGTCCACCAAATTTTTTAGTTATATAAATAGTTTGAATCGTTTAGCATAATATATATTAAGATCCAATAATTAGGTAAATTTTTTTGCCAGGATTCAATAAAAGAAAGACTACTATATTACGAAAATGTAAATTGGCAACCTATACTGTTTTAGGGGTGTTTGTTTAGGCTTATATGGACTTATGAGCTTATTGGGTTTCGCTTATATTTTGTAAGCCTCAATTTTCCGGCTTATTTTGATGCTTATTGGCTAATATGTTTATTATGACATAATTAACCTATATAAGCCCAAAGGTTACAAAACAAGGCAGAAAATCGGGACTTAATGAAATATAAGGCGAAATCAAATAAGCTTCGTAAGCTTACATATAAGCTTAAACAAAAACACCATTTAGTAGATTTTCGATCTGGTTCTACGCTAATACAACACAGTCAATTAATTGGTTTGATTCTTTCCCAAGTTATGGTTCATAGAACATTGCCCATACCAATATTCCTGTGATTGATTCTTTCTCCATGTTCTTGAATCCAAACAAAAATTTAATATACATTGGAACCTAGATCTAACTAAAGATACCAAATCCCAAACCATACATTGTCTCTCTCACACATGCACACATACAAAACCAATTAAAATACCATAAAAGAAGCTCAATTATAGAGCAACTTAAAAGGTTTTTTACGATCGGTGGCGGTCATACTTGAGCCAAGGGGTATGCACGTTCACACCCTTTTGAGTACAATCAGTACTGTTAAATTTACGTTTTAATTTTATATACACAAAAATCAGATTTAATCAAACAGTACATACTTTTTTTTTCAAAGAAAAATGTGCATACCTTTTTGCAGAACTCAGGCTTCGCCACTGTTTATAATGCATGTTTCTGAATGTGTTTAGGGATTCAACTAGCTAGTGTTAGACGACGTGATCTCGCGTCTTCCATGAGAAAAGAAACAAGTAAACAATTAAACATGGAAAGAACGGTATATAGAAGACACTTACGAACATATCAATCAAATGAATGAGAAATAAAATTTGACACTGTCAAAACCCGTAGCCTCGACCATGTTCTATTGATGTCCATATATACATGCTACTTGAGACATCCAAGATTTGCCATATCAACTTTGCTGATGGTCTGGCCACAAGCTTGTGTTTAGCACCGTGTATGTTTGTGCCTTGGTGACACCATGTTGCAACATTTGCAATAATTAAACATGTGAGATGTTCACATAAATGGTGACAATAATTATTATTCACTCAGAAAATCTATGTTGGTATAAATGGTGCAAAACAGTATTAATCTTTGCGCAAAATCTTAAAAAGTAGGCTTGTTTGGGCAATTTTATAAAAGATTTATGCGCATTTGAGCCCTTCTTTATTTGAAATGGGTATGAATGGGACTTCCGAATGTTAAACAGGTATTAACGGGCATATACTTTCTATCAAATCTCAATTGGATAACATGACAATTGATTTTGTTCAAACTTAAAAATAGAATATATTCACTTATATTAAAACAGAAATGGGTTGTTGGGTTTGTGAAAGTTTTTTTTTATCATCTTTTCGGGGTTTCTTCAAGCGATCCATTTGACCCAAGCCCGTAAGGACCCGTTCCTCAAATCCGCTCGACCAATTGCTTGGCCACCTCTATCACACTATGTAATATGCATGTGATTGGTTTTGGACTCTACAATAGTTAAATTTACAGTCTATTATATGTACTCTTAACAGCTTACAGGTGGTTATCATAAAGTGTCTTTTATAAGTAACTAGTAACACTCATCGGGTTAATAAAATCAAATTTTATGAATTTCGTCGCGTCAATCCGTTTATGACAGCAAGGTATTCGATAGCCTTTTAATTTCTTACAAGGTTCATACCTTTCGGATATTTCATACAAATTTTTGTTCCGATGACTAACGTTGACCTTTTGTCTAACTGATTCACTGTTGGTTTAACTAAACGGTTAAATGGATGAGTTGTTCCTTGTTTAGGTTATCTCATGAGAACGAGTTTTTTACTCAGATGTCCGCATCTTAAGACGTTTGTCTGAGCACTAAGCCTCCACAATGGTGGTTTACCAAATTTGTTGTAAACAAGAAAATGGTTGACAAGTTATCTATCGTTATTCTAACGTCATAATCATAGACAAACTGAGATGCTCCAGTAAACTATTGACGGTGTGCTCCCTTTTTGGTCGTACATTTGACTTATGTGCACAACAAAATTAAGTCATGGCAACTCCCAACCAATCCTTGTAATCATCAATTAAAGTTGTCATATTTCGTTTGTTCAAGAATAAATATAACGAGATGTATATTTCGCGCGGTGCAGCCGGTGCAAAAACATATACAAAACAAAATCATCGTTTAGGTAATGTATACTGAAAAAACAAACATATATAACATAACTGATTAAATTTTATAAGATAGTATACATCTAAAGAAAATGATATAAATCAAATAAAATTAGTAACGTAAAAGTAATTTAGTTTGATTGATAAACGGAAAAGGGGTTGAGATAAAAATCATTAAAATGTGAGAGATTTTAAGTTCAGGTTTTGATAAGTGCAAGCAAACTTGAAATGGCCATGTCAACCTACTCAAAAGTGATGGCTTTTTTCATTTTGAGTATATGTGGCGGTGAATTAGTCGGTAAAAAGAAATTAGAAACCATGATTACTAAAAAGGTTAAAAAACACAAAATTTAATGAATTTGAGAGTTAATTTGATATTTTACTAAATGTAAGAGGATTTTAAATCATATAGTTTAATTAGTCTAAAATGTAATTACTAACATGAAAGGGTGTTTATGCATTAAATAACAACTTGATGGTGTTTTGACATTTACCAAATGTATTTATTGTTCATGAACAGTGAAATATCATTTCGTAAAGGGGTTGATACTCACCAAATTTTTTGACGATGATTTACAATTTACGATTCATGATGTACGATAAACCGTTAAAAAAATGTGGTTTAAGATCAACAGTTTACATTTATATGTACAATTAAAAGTAGATTCAAAATACAACTGTTTATTGTACATGATTAAATGTCCCGATCAAAAAATAAAGTGCCCAAATCATTTCTCTTTAGTAAATGTTATATTATGAGTAAGTAATGATGAAATACTGTGCCTAACACATACACCAAGTAACATTACTTCTTTTTATACAGTACAGTATTATATAATGAGCACTGCACCAAGTAACACTACTTCAGATATCATCTATTATCCTTTGAAGAGTTTATATATGGACTATAAAGCTTCTTCTATGTGAAAAACACGGCCAAGGAAACGCAACTTAAATATACAGTTGCATGTTTGAGCATTTCCGCACTGTCAGAACACAAAGTTCTAACGCAAAAAATGTGCAGAATGTGTTGGGCTAACCATCATAACTCATATATACACTCCGCCTTCAGCCTCTCACCAATAACTAAATAAAATATATTCCCTCGCCCCCATCACAAAGCTCATAAAAGAATCCTAGATGAAGTATTTGTACCAGGTACATCGTTTTGTTTCAATATTAAAGCATAAAGTATCTCATTCCAAGCATCAGGAACACCAGGAAGACACCAATGACTGCAATCTTGCCTGTGTGCAGCTGCCGGGCTCAGTTTCGGTCCAAGATAATATAGAGAAGGGTGCCCGTCTTTTCTTTTTGATGACATAATTGTCGTGTTGAGTATCTTCAACACTTTTGTATCATCATTTGACGTATTTTTTGAGTGATCTAAAATCACATTGCTGAATATTTGATATTGTGGCCATGTTGAAGATGGTTGCTTTGGTGTAGAGCCGAGATTAGGTAGTCTTTCCAAGTGGCAATTTCCACCGGCTCGCCAGTTCCCGCCTCTGATAAGATTATCATTGCTTAAGGCATGACGAAATATTTGGAACAAGGAAAAAAAACTACGGAAAAGAGATTAATTATTAAATAAACAAACCTGAAATGTACAGGGGCGTATGTGCGAAAAAACACTTGTGATTTTGTTTTGTTTACTTCACTATTGATCCAGGATATGACTGTTTCTAATGCCTTTTTGTATGCAGTTTCGACTTTCATTTCCATCTTGATTTGCGCTCCTTCTTGGAAGTAACAATCTCTGATCAGTAATAGAATTCAATAAGAATCAGAAAATCGACAGAAGATAGTGTTTGGATGTCCTACTAACTATTTGAGGTTGCAACAATCGAATGCATCAGTGCTTGCATTTTTTATGGAATTAATAGATAAAATGACCGGACATACCAGATTTTCTAAATAATCAGATAATCACACGCAAAAATCTATCCATCCAAACACTAAACTAAATAAAATTAGACAGCTGATCATACCAAAACGTAAATGCAAACACCCCCTATAAAAGACCTGAATGACCCCATTAAAATCATAAGGAAAAAAAAACCAAGTCTCTTTGTTTAAAAAAAATATACCATTTGACTTTTGCGGTCAAATGCCATATTTTTAAGTTCAAAACTCAAATCAAGACATATCATTTGAGATTTCCGAGTTCCAACTGTATTAAGCGTATAAAATAATGAGAAACCTGTTTGAAATAGTTGGTGTTATTTTATTTTAATAAAATCAAATCTTTGTGATGTTCTGAAGTCTATGATTGACCCATAAAAGTCAAACATACCCATATGTTTTAACCTCTCATAAAAACTAACACTTACATAAAGTTGCCAGCGAGAAACACATTTTGAAAGATTTGGTGGTAGATTTGTGAACTCACTCACATCATTTGTGATTCTCGAAAGTGAAAGATCTGACAATAAAAGTCAAATGGAGTATAATCATAAGATAAAAGAGATAACATACGCTTTGATGGTCTTCTCATTATTCCACCAATGTCCTGTGTTAAAAACAAGAACATCAGCATCTCGCCATTTCAACGAGGTCCAATCCATTTGGTCCAGCTTAAGTGTGGTCTTTATATTCGAGGGCGAATTAAGAGGCGGTCGGCTTTGCAGCACAAGAAATGGAGCCCTGTAATACTCAATAGTGCAATTATAGTCTCTAAACTTGAACACCAAGAACCCTTTGTGTTTGGTGATCGGGTTTCCATTTACTTCATATATTGAATCATTGTTTTTATTAGAAGTAACTGCAGAAGATAACATGCAGAGGAGGGACTCCCATTGGTTTCTGCCAATCGAGTCTCCAACAAAGATTACCCGTTTGTCCCTCAGTCTTTCCAGCATTCGTTTCCCATTAAATCTGTTTTAACACAAGAGATGTAAGAAACATAAGACCCACTGCATTCATTTGAAGTAACTAACCAGGTATTTGGATCAGGCTTAAACAGTTAGATGATGAATGCTAACGTTAAGGAGAATCAGCAACTTTATATTTGTCTCAGTGATCAGTTTCTTATAATTTCTTATTTGCTTTTCGCATAAAACGACTAGAGGGTTACATTTTAACTGATTATTCTAAATGCATATCCAAATACCAAAAAAAAAGGATTGTTTGGATGCTTATTTTCAATGTGATTATTGCAGCTTGAAATCAGAAACAAATAATTAGTTGAGCAGATACTAATATGCTTAAAGTCAAGAATACTTGGTAATTTACATTTATCTTAACAATTAGTTTAACGTAACTAATTATATGGCCAAACATAACTATAACTATACACAGATGCTTTTCACACACTGTATCCATTGACCGGTTGAGCCTCTTCATAAGCACAAGTAGTGTCTTGCAAAGGTTCTTAGGATCTTTATTAAACTGATCAACAACAAAGATTTGCCCTAATCTTGGCATTCATTCAATCATGTTACAGCAAAGATTTTAAAACTAATCAATTGTTACTCTTAAACTGATCAACAACAAATATTAACCATAATACTGCCCGAGGGTTGGTTGTTAATGGAACTCAATTGTAAATCCTAAGAACCTTTTCGATGCCGTACTTGGTGCTTATCAGGCGGTGAACAAAAACAGTGTTTGACTAAAAAGTAGGTGAGGAGAAATTGTAAGTTGGTTCCACTAGACACCCCACTGCATGAACTAGCTAAGTACGTGAGAGAGTATTATTCTACTTAATAAAAGTAGAGTTATCCGGATTATGATAATAGTTTCTATCTATCTCTCGTATCTTACAGGATATTACTCCGACAAAGTTAAATAGTATTTCATGGGTCCTCGCACCCATGTTTTGTTGCCTTTAGCCCTATCCGGAGCAAGGGAAAATATAAAAGGGACCATCTTGGATCCATGATGTATTCCTTACATTTCACCATATTTTTATTGTTTATTCAGCTTCTCCTTATTCTTATATTAAATAGCTTTTATTTGCATAAATCCACATCCAAACACCCTTAAAATATTTCTTTCTTTCAAGTGTTTAACGCTTTTTATTTCTTGTCGATCAAAATACACAATTCTGATAACCAATCTCCCAATCACACCCTTCGTTCCGGGAATTAAATAGTCAACACTTTGACCCTCCACAACATATTAAGTCAAAATTGGGAAAAAAAAATTCAATTGATACTCCCCGACATATTAAATAAATATGATAACAAAATAAACTTCAAGTGAACCGCTTATACTTCCATTAAAAAGGGAGACATGGCATCGATACAGAATGCAAGCTCTTTTTACAAAAAGCAAAAAAGAGCAGAGGTTTAAATTAATATGCTAATTCAATGAAAACAAAATCATATAATCTGTAAAGCAACCAAGAAAAAGTTAAGGGGTTAAAAGAGAAGTATGAAATAACAGCTTTATTACTGGATGGTGACTTCCGTTTCTACAAATAGGAAAATAGATTGATCTTCTAAGTCCTGACTAACTACAAATTACTTACCCTTTTGTGACTGGAAAAGAATAGTAAATCCAGAAATTTCAGCATCATTGTTATTTGTTGATTATGCACTACCATAAAAAATAAAAATAAAATATCTTTTTATTATGCGTTAATGGCTTAATCTACCAAGTAATGTAAACATTTGTCCTTATTTTACGGTAATACATCTTTATAATGTTTTTTTGTGGGTATTTAAATGAATACTCATTCAAAAACGTATGTTTGACAATGCTAAAAAAGAGGCATTTTCCAACAATGTGAAAAGAAAATGTTGCGTAAAAGAACTGTTACTCCCTTAGTTCCGAAAATCCAAGGACTAATATCCCCAATTTCTCAAAAAAGACAACTTGGAGCTTCCATTTTTCAATTTTATTCTCTTAAAACCGATATATATACAAAAAACCGGAGCTTTCTTGTTTATTAAAGCCTAAGGGTTGTTTTCATGTCACAGGCTAATGCAAGATTAAGAGCAATACTCATTGGGAGTAATTATTTATTCACACATATAACTACAGAATATAAAAAGAAATAGTTCTATATACTGCCTCTTCTTTGTAAATCTAAGGGCCTCATTGTGTGTACTTATGCTATATATCCGACTGCCTCTTTTTTGTAAATCTCATTAGTTAAATACAGCTCATCTTGCCACAATAAATAAAACGTCATTAATGGGCCTCATTATAAGAAATTGTTATAAATGAACACAAGTTTTTTTTTTAGTTTTGATGGGGCCTCTTTTTAATTTTCGCCCGGGGCCTCCAAATTCATTTTCCGGCCTTGTCTATAACTAAAGAGATCAGATAAACAGAATTCAGGTCATGGATCAAATAATCAGTTAAGAGTCAAGTCATCTAACAGCACCTTATTGTTTCCAAAAATAGATTATAACTAATTGCGCACACTTATTGTATACGTCACTTACTAAAACAGCCAAAAACCACCAAGCAAGCAATTTTCATCAATCAACATCAAACCCATTTCATTATCTTCCTCGTATTAATTTATGTTTATTAATCACTTTCAAATTGCATAAACAGACCCAAACACCCATGTAACATTTCTAGCCAATCAAACACACTATTTTGACTAACATGACCAATCTCCCAATCACATCCCCTTCATTCCAGGAAGCAAATAGTCCAACATTTTGACCATCCACAACAAAATATATCAAAACATAACAAAAAACATAAAATTCCTAATTACATAACAAAATTTAAAAACATATAAAAAAGTAAACATTATTATTCAAAAACTAACCTTGGCAAGTTACAATCTTTCGGCTGCCACCGCCATTTCGTCCAAAGCAAATCCCTTCTCCCATTTTCAGAACATCTAAACCCTTCATCTAAAAACCTACAATCTCTCGACTCGTATAACGGATACTTATCATCCCATAACCAATCACCATCAAACACATCACACATATCTCCATCTTTACTCAAAAAATCAACTCTTTTTATACCACTAAATTTCAACCACTTAAACTTTTCAGTCTCATTCGATATCCTAAACACACTCCCATTAACAACACTTCTATAATCCAAATAAAAAAACCCAAAAATAACACAAATAGTAATCAACAAAAAACCCAATATACCCAATGAAGGCTCTAACAGCTTTATAGGCTTAAATCTTTTAAATGTGGCCATGTAATAAGTTGGTGAATTGAATTCTTGGTAAGATGGGGTTTTCACCATTTTGGCTAAAAATTTGTGGGTTTTGTAGAAAAGCCAAAAGGGTATAAGAAATTATGTGTTTTTGAAGAAAAAGGCTACTAATTTAAAATGGATTTTTGGGTTTTGAAGAGAATTTAAAAGGGTATAAAATAATGGGTTCTTTACCAATTTGCTTAAAGATTCATGGGTTTTGTAAAAAGGCTAAAAGGGTATACGAAATGGTGTGTTCTTGAAGAAAAAGATGATTAATTTATGGTTTTCTTGGACATTTTGCAAAAAGATTTGTGGGTTTTGTAGAAAAGTTAAAAGGGTATAAGAAATGGTGTGTAGATGAAGAAAAAGATGATTAATTTAAGGTGTTGGGATATTGGAAGGTTTGTTGGATTTGAATGTTTGCTTGATGGATGAGTAAAGTAGCATTCATTGGAATTAAAAAGATGGATTTTTGCTTCTGCTTTTTATGTAGCGGTTATGGAGACGAAGGTAGTGGAAAAGCCATCGTTTTGTGAAGAAAACACATTGACATTGTTGGTAACTGCATCTTGTGTTTCAAGTGTGTACTTTCAAATATGGTTTGTACTTTGTACAAGTAAACCCTTCTAGTTTCAAAGGATTTCAAAATGTGTCATTTATTTATGAAGCTAACGAATTACTCCGTATTCAGTAAAACTTTAAAACTAGGTAAATGGATGAGTTTTTTCTGGGCGAGTCTTGGACTCGATGTGTTCGACCTAATCGGGTTTACTCCACGACCTTTTCAAGCTCATTCTCTAACAGTTCCAATATATGTAACTACTAAGTGTTGAATCCAAAACCTCTTGTGAGGATATTATAATTCTTCTGAAACTAGGCTATCTTGATGGTGGTCTTAAAATGTAGTCTTTTTATAATGGATTTTATGGCATAGCGTATCACTTCAAAAATATATATTTTATATACATTTTCGATCTCCAAAATAAGATAATTTATTTTTTACACAAAATATGTTCATTAGTTTTTGCATATATTTTGCTTTGCGATATTTAGACCTAAATGATAATTATCGATGATGCAAAAAATGATATACTATGCTTTATGAAAGTCTATACTACTATAAGCACGAAATGGAACACAACAATATAACTTCGAAAAACACTTATAAATGAATTTCTTATAAATACTACCTATAGCTTTACCACCTTTTATGTAAGTTATATAACACCAAGTTATTTAAAATTATAGTTCTAAAAGACGCAAAGCTGTTATGCAAAGTCGCTGGCGCTTTATATGCCGTCACGTCACGCTTTACGCCATTTTTTTATAAACTCGATATATGAAATACGATATAAATATATAAATATTTTCATATTTCATGGTCGCCTTACGTCACGCCTTATAAACGAAAAGTTTTCTCTCGACCATTAAAACGTAAAATTACAGCCATCACGCTACGCCTCGTACTATTTATAACCTGCTTAAAATGGTCAGTCATTAAACTTAACCAAGATAGAAAACATAGAAAAGGGTTAAACTTACAAGGGCTAACTTGAAACAACTATAAAAGTATACACGTTTTTCTTTCTCTACCTTAAAATGTGGGTCGAGGAATGTAAAGAGTCGATTGTGGACACATGGCGAATAGATAATGGGGAAAGTGGGTGTAGAAGAAAATAACAGACTTAAATAATTAAGGACAGCTGAGTGCTTAAATGACTAGGGTGTTAATGATGTTGCAGTGCAGGTTCAGCATTGTGTGATAAATACACGTGCATGTGATCGTGTCTCACCGGTTTGGCCAAATGCCATTTGAAATTATTTGGTCTTTTTTTTGTCTTTTCTTTCATTAAGTTGTACATATGCAATGTTACATTGACCTTTACAAAAACATACAATATGTTGGTTACATTTTAAACCATAAAAGACCACAAATTAATGAGCTATATTAACATGGTGTTTGAATTTGATTTAATTGATTTAAAATAAAATAAAAAAATTAATTTATTACTCCGTAAGTTATATAAAAACTATTTATTTGTGATTTACTAAAAATATTAAATAATAAAATCTAAATTGTATACATTAAGTCTATCTCTTAATTAAATATGACTTAATTAAAAAATTTAACAAACAATCCCTAAGTTTGCTTAATCCAAATGTTACACAGCTAGTTGTTACTAACATGGCTATTAGGTTGGTGGCAACTATGCCTAATGTTTTTTTTCATGCCTAATCACCCACTAATAATATTCTTTCATCTCATCTCATACCAATCTCATACCTAACAATAAATTTTTAGTGTCAACCATGCCTAACCCATACCTCAATTTTTTTATTTTTTTTATTTTATAATTATATTAAACAATTTAATAAAAACATAACATTTTATTAATACT
Source organism: Chrysanthemum lavandulifolium (assembly GCA_022545495.1). NCBI lineage: Eukaryota > Viridiplantae > Streptophyta > Magnoliopsida > Asterales > Asteraceae > Chrysanthemum > Chrysanthemum lavandulifolium. The sequence continues at coordinate 41,318,028 of CM040238.1, read as the reverse complement.
TAAAAGAAAATTACATAAACTAAATAGCATTAATAAAAACAACTAACTAAAACATATATCTAAAAATCGCAAGTCCATCCATATTTTCGCCAGCGAGCTCACGCTTTTGCCAAGAGTGAACGCTAATATATTTTGGCGGTACATGATCGCGGCTCATTATGTAATCTTTCGCCCACATATGCTTTTCTTCCATTAAAGCGATTTTGTCGCCAAGAACTTTTCGGCCATTTGATTCTTTGCAACTTTGTAGCCACCGCCGTCCCTAATAGTTGTGTCTTATTTGTCATAGTGATGTGTCGAAGTCACTACACTATTTATTGTCGACGACCGCCCGCCTTTTGCCTTTTCTTTTCCGTGATAGGAGTGTTGTCGACATTCGGATCGAAGCACATGTTGTTGTCATTGCTTCCTGACCAGATGGATGGATTCCGACGACTTTCTTCGCTTCTCTTAATAAAAGTAGATCCTTGTATTTATATCCGGTTGTTCCAACCATTAGTCTTCTTGCTTAACAACGTCCCAAGCATCAATATGAGTAAACGCCTTGCCGCTTTGGTCTTGTAATCGGCCATGGCATTTGTCATCACATTAACATCGCTACACCCACTCTCACGAATACATTTCTACAATTATAAAAGTAATAATTATAAATTCATATAAATATACAATTATAATAGTAAAAAGTATAAATTAATAAAAGTAAAAAGTTTAAAACTTACTTGTTGGATGTATAGCCCATTAAATATACCCATTTCGAAGTTCATAGTTTTCCACTTTGTGTTCAAGGCATGAAAAGATCTATTTGTGTCTTTCACGTTTTGCTTGAAATGCTCAAGAATTCGTTTCCAAAAACTATCTCTACATGTCGAGATATGAACCCAAGCTTTAGCCAAAGCCGCCTCTTCGACCGGCGTCCAAGATTTTTTTTCCGCTTTATTCGGTTGTTTCTTTTTTTTCACTTCTTGGACTTCTTGAATTTCTTCATCATTTTCTAATATACACAACATTATAAAAATAAAAATTCGAAACATACATTTCGAAAAAAATAAAATAAAAATTCGAAACACATATGATTCAAAAAACATAAAATAAAAATTTGAAACAAATACAATTCGAAAAAAATAAAAATTTGAAAAACAAAAAATAAAAATTTGAAAAACATCAAATAAAAATTCGAAACATAAAATACCCATGGGAGTTGGTTGATGCGTTTCGGGAACCACATCATCTTCATCATCATCCAAGTCATATAGCGGTAGTTCTCGCTCAACACTTGGTTCACGCCCAAGGACCGTCACAAGATTTCGAACGTGTCAAAGTCACTTGCAGGAGACATCGTGTATCGAGTGGAGTCAATGGTGGTGGTTGGTGAAAATATTGGGGTTGAAAGTACGGGAGAAGTCATTGAGGATAATATCGAGGAGGACTCATTTGGGAATGTATGGAGCGGGTTGTGATTGAATTTGTGGACGAATGGAACGAGAACCTCGTCCACGACCTTTGGATGATGAACCACCTTTTGATTTTCTTGGATCCATGAGATTGTTTTTTAAAAGAGTAAAGAGATGAGATTTAATTTGTGTTAGAAAATAGGATTGAGTTTGTTAATTTATAGAGGGGAGGTAATTTTTTTTTTTTTTTAAACAACCCAACGGCTAGTACATTAAAGCTCCAACGGCTATATTTTTGCTTCCAACGTCCCAATTTCAACCATGCCAAATCGGGGTATATTGCCGATTCTACATTTGCTCCCACCATGCCGCATGATGCCGATTCCCAGGCAATACCAATGCCGATCGGCATGGATCAAACCGAAGGCCATACCGCAAGCGTTGCCAGTACCCTTAGGAAAAATGCTATAAACATATAAGCGTTCAGACACAAAAATATAAAGATCACCTCTGTGGAAAACTAGAAGGGGGGGTTGAATAGTTTTGTCAATTTTAAGTTGATTTCAAAAACTTTAGATTCGATATTATGTGAAATCGTATGGATGTTGAGAACGTATAGATCTAATGATAATGTAAGTAAATAAACAAAGATAAGGGATAGAAATGACACAACCGATTTATAGTGGTTCGGCCACAAGGACACCTTCCTTGCCTACTCCACTCCCCGAGTCACCTACTCGAGAGTTCAAGCACTATGTCAACAAACTCCTTCACTCGGAGAAGCCTTCACAACGCTTACACTTTATCCAGACAAAGCTAGATACCGAGTCCGTAGTACGGTGGACCAAACCAACACAACTATTACACAACAAATATGTGAAATATCAAATACAAGATCTTCGCCATGTAAATATTATGAGTGACAAATCAATCAAGGACCCCTTGCTTGGATGACTTGTAGAATGCTCGTGATCTCGCCTTAGTAAGGACCTATATGAGAATCACAAATAGAAAGAAAAGAAGAACAACTCTCTAGATCAAGTGATCTATATGTTAGAAGAGAATGAGAGTGTATGAGAGATTTGGTAAGAAGAGGGTGAGTTAGAATGAAGAAATGGCTCTATTTATAGGCAAATTTCATCGCTCACACGGATCCTTCCACTGGGATCCGCTAGCACAAAGCTGGGATCCGTGGAACGCCTCTTGCCCATGGGTTTTTGGTTATGGGTCATGGGTTGGTCCATGGGTTATATCTAGATTCAATGTATCTAAGTATACATTGTATCAAGTCTCATTGGTATGGGTTAAGATCCATGGGTTGTGATTTTACCCATCCTAATTAACTATTACAACAAATGCTTTTGTTACTACATTTTTGTATTTAAAAGATTATATGTAAATGCTTTACAAAATAACATGTATCCTTATAATTATACTTAAGACAACATTATATATGTTATCAACAAAACACAAAGAGATCGCAAAATATTAATAAACGTTTTACGGTTTATTTGTATTAACAATCTCCCTTTTTGTTGATGACAAAATATAATGTTATGATGAGTAAAACTTAAGAATAGATGTAAGTTTTGAAAGCTCCTAAGTTTTACTTCTCCCCTTTTGTCGAAACAAAAGTTAACCCTCGCGGAAAAAGTAGTCATTTACCCCTCGACGGTAGCTCCCCTAGTTCGGGGCGCCAAGAGAAGAAAAATCTACAAAAGAAAGTTAGTAACATGCTTAATTGATCTTATGGTTTTAGAAACAATATAGGAGCCAAGGTATGTAAACAAGGCCTTGTAATAAAACGACAAATTGTAGTGGTAGTTAATCCACTTACAAGCATGTAAAAATAAGAACAAGACTTGTTCTTGAAAATGACAAAAAGATATAAAAAGTTAAAAATAGTAGTAGAGATTCCTTCCATGCTTGCATAAGGTTATGGATGGAGGTTTTGATGAGTAATTGTATTGATGCGATCAAGGATGAGGTTGAGTATGAAACGCATTTCTTCCCTAACTTCTATTGCAATTTCCCAGTGGATTGGCAATGTTCACAATGTAGATGATGTGGGTAATGAGCGGAAGTTTTCCTGGTTGTTTTGATTTGAGTTATGCGGAAGTTGTGGTGGAAAATAGGAAAATATGGATCAAAATCCGAATGTTTGTAGTGGTGGTGGAAAAGAACCTAGATGTTCTTGTGATGTGATGGGAGCTAGAGGTGGTGATGTTTCAAGATCTTGAAAATAGTATTTAGTGATGTGGGGGTGGAAAAGACTATTTCTTTTCTTTAGGTTGGGTAGATCTTGGGAGTCCCAAGGAGTTCCAAAAGAGTTATTTTAGTGGTGATGAAGTTGGTGTACTTGTTGGTGATGAGGTGGTGCTATAATGGAAGCATCTTGTGGTGAGTTATTTGAGGATGAATCATTTGAGGTTGGTTTGCTAAACAACAAGATCGGATACTAATCCCGTGATATCCTAGCATTTGATTGTGGTATTTTGAGGTGGAAGTACAAAGGTTGGATATCATGATTGTTTGTACTAGATGATTCTCCTAAAGGGTTTTTGGATGACATTATGAAGTGTGTTTGTGAGAAGGAGATGGAGTATGCAAGCATTTTGGGAGTTATATATATAGAAAACAACACATTGTAATGAATGCTTGACCCAAATGTGGATTAAAATCTAATGATTAGATATGAATTCAAGGCATGTGATCATGAGAACACAAGCATTAAAGAGCATACTCCCAAAAATAAGACAAATGTGGATATTTCATCCAAATGACAAAAATAGAAGTTGAAAACAAGCCAGATACACGGATCCCACGGATCCTTCCCACGAGGGATCCGTCCAAAGACAAGGTCGGGATCCGTGGGTCCGTGTTTCGTGCAAGACAAAATTCTCCTTTTGGAAATATTTTTGCCTATTGTGTGCCTATATGCAAACTATTTGGAGTTGCGGTTATCTCGAATTTCAAAACGAAATAAAACTAAACTAGAAGTATAAAAGTATCCTATTGAGATAACCCGAAAACACATATTTAGTACATAAGCACGTAATTGGTTGTCAATGCTCCTAATTCATTGTAGCTTAAATGAATGTACCCGAAACACATATTAGTTATGTGTCCCTTTAGCATTCAAAAGACATGAGATGCAATGAAACGGGTTTTACTTTGTATTAATAATGAAAAAGCGATTTGTCCTAGACGCGAGAATTTGCTTTGTGAAATTGATACGGAAGGTATCATCCTTTAGAAAACATTGTAGAAAGTAGGTTTTTTTGAAAATGTGTATATAAAAGTAGAAGAACTATAAAAAAAAAAAAACTTATCTTTGGGTTTTGAAAATTCCGTATTGTTTGTGAGTTGTGCGTGAAATAGAGATCCTAGACTCGGAGGAAAGAAGGCTAGTGTTTACATACCTTGTAGAGTCAAAATAAATTACGACGTGTGTTCCATTAAACCAAGACCAAGACGGGTAGGTTGAATTGTTCCCGCTCAACGGTTTGGTGAGGACGCCGGCTATGTTATCTTCGGATGCTACCTTTCAATAGAAATGTTCCCTTTGAACATTGTCTCTTAAGAAGTGATGGCGAATCTCTATATGCTTGGTGCGAGAATGCAATACGGATTCTTGCTTAAGTCGATGGCACCTTTGTTATCACATAGAATGGCTATGTCGCTAGATGAATGTCGAGTCTACTAACGCTTGTTTCATCCATAGTGCTTGTTGGCATGCTTTCACGGCGAGACGCATTTCGGCCGGGTTGTTGATATTGCTAGAGCCGTTTGTTTCTTAGAAAACCACGATGTTAAACAACATCCCATGAAAGTACACACCCCACTTGTACTTTTTCTATCAACGTAATCTCCGCATGGTCGAATCTGCATATACAATTGTTTCTACACCCGCCCTTAGGATACCATAATCCTAATTGTGTTGTACCCTTAATGTATCTAAAATTCTTTTTACGGCTTCTAGGTGTGAAGTTTTGGGGTTTTCTTGAAACCTAGCACATAAGGAGACACTAAACATGATATCCCGACCTACTTGCCGTGAGGTAGAGGAGACTACCTATCATGCCACAATATTTAGTATTATCTACGGATTCATTGCCTTCATCTTTTGTGAGTTTGGTGTCGGATGACATGGGTGTCCTAATTGGTTTCACTCTTCTAGACCAAATTTCTTTAACATCTCCTTGATGTATTTAGATTGATTGAAGAAGATACCATCTTCTACTTGTTTAATTTGTAGACCAAGAAAGAAACTAAGTTCTCCCATCATACTCATCTCGAACTCGTCATGCATGATTTTAGAGAAATCATCACACATGTCTTGACAAGTGGATCCAATATAATATCATCTACGATATTTGTACTATGATTATGTGTGACTCCTTTTCTTAGTAAAAGTGTGTTGTCAACTAACCCCATGGTATAGTTATGTTTAATTAAAAGGACTTGAGTCTATCATACCAAGCTTTTGGAGCTTGTTTAAGACCATAAAGGATTTCTTTAATTTATAAACGTGTTTGGGTTTTTCAAAATCGATGAAGCCCTGAGGTTGAGCTACATATACTTCTTCATTAATAAGACCATTTAGAAAAGCGCTTTTGACATCCATTTGATAACAAAGCTTTAGATCATTAGCACAAGCATACGCAAGAAGTATTCTTATAGACTCTAATCTAGCCACGGGGCATAGGTCTCATCAAAGTCTATTCCTTCTGTTGGTTATACCCTTGGGCAACGAGTCTAGCCTTGTTCCTAGATACTACCCGCTTGCATCTAATTTGTTTTTATACACCCATTTTGTTCCTATTACGGTTTGATTACTAGGTGGAGGGACAAGTGTCCAAACATCATTATAAACAAATTGATTTAATTCTTCTTGCATAGCCATTACCCCAACTTTCATCTTTTATGGCTTTTGTGTGTTCTTAGGTTCTATAGTTGAAACAAAACAAAATAAGCTACTTAGGTTTTGAACTTGAGACCTTAATGTTCGCTCGCTTAGCTTTCCTATGACCTTATCTGCTGTGGTGATCTTTGGACTCTTTAATGTTTGTGATTTCACTAATTGAAGGTTCATCTTCTTCGTTAATCTTTTCTTAATTACAATAGCTTCACTTTCTATGATCTCGCCATCGACAAGAGGTGGAGAGGTTTTGGGTGGACTTTCATCGAATGTTATGTTTAATGACTCTTCTACCTTCATTGTTTCTTTGTTTAATATGACATAAGCTTTGCTATTAGGCTTAGTAACCTAAAAGATACCTTCGTTGATTTAGGATCAAATTTTGTAAGGTAATCTTTAGTGTTAAGAATGAAGCATTTGCTTCCAAAGACTCTAAATGATTTAAAGTAGGCTTTTTGCCTCGAGTAACTCATATGGAGTTTTACCTAAGATTGGTCTAATTAAGACTCGATTGAGTATGTATGTTAAGGTATCAACAAGATTACACCAAAATTTTGAGGTATGGATTGTTCGTTAAGCATGGTTCTACTCATTTCTTGAAGGGTTCTATTCTTTCTTTCTACTACCCCATTCGATTGTGGAGCGTGGAGCCGAGAAGTTGTAGTATACCATTAGCGCCACAAAGTCTCGAATTGCACTTCATTATCGAATTCTACCATGATCCGTCCTAATAGACACTATGGGTTTTCCTAGTTGTCTTTGGATCTTTTTGCTTAAAATTTCAAAATAGTTAAAGGTTTCCGTTTTGTTCTTTAAAAATTTTGTCCAAGTATACCTAGAGTAGTCATCCACTATTACCAAAGTATAGTAGTTGCCTCCATAACTTTGGATAGCGGATGGACCAAATAAACCATATGTAGTAATTCAAGACACCTAGTTGTGGACACCATGTTTTTAGCTTTATGACTCGAGTGAGCTTGTTTTCCTATATTACAAGCATCACAAAAATGATGTTCATATTTTAACTTAGGTAGATCTCTTACTAGATCTTTGGATGATAGCGATCAAGAAGTCTCATATTGGCATGACCCAATCTTCGATGCCATAAGGTCAAGTATCATCCATAGAGGTAAGACATAGTTTGTCTTTAGGTTCATTACCGATTTTAATGACATAGACTCCATGTTTCCTAATTCCTCTTCCTATGGTTATGCCATTTTAAGTATCTTTATCGTTTAGGTAAAAGTACATTGCACTTTTATCACATATTTGTCCTATACTTAAGAGATTAAAGTTTAGGTTTTCACGTGACACATCGTTAATGGTTAGAGATTTGTTAGAAACCGCACTTTACCGATGATTCTACTTTGCTATTTCCAAACACCACATTACCTCCATTTACGGATTCATATGTGGAGAATAGATCCCTATTGCCGGCCATGTGCCTCGTGCACCCGCTATCCTTGACCCATTCATCGGGCATAGGTCGACCTTTAAGCACACCTAAAACAATAATAAACTCAAAAGTTTGGTCCCCATTTATTCATGGGTCCAGTAGTGTTAAACATTCCATTCATGTTAGACATGTATGGATAAGATGAGTATGCATTCCATGGAGCAAAGTTTTGAAAAGAGAAACCGTTTTGCATATTAGGGTTCCATCCCATTTGATGATTACTTCTTGGATAAACGTTATTAGGTCTCCTAGATGCATTATGTTTTGAAAAGATGGTGCTTTGTTTCTTGCAAAAGTAGGATTAATTTTGGAGGTGGATGTCTAGTGGTGACATGAGTTGGTTTCTTCCTATTTGCGATAACGAACTCGCTTCTAGATGATGAAGCTATGTTATTACCACTAGTTGTCACAGCAGATCCACGGATCCCAACAGACACTCAGGTTCCCTTTTAGGGGATCCGTGGGATCCGTCACAACAAGGGTGGTTTTTCTAATTCTTTAACAAATTTTGTTTCTTTACTTTCACTAGTTGATGGATCAAGTTGTTGTATGCCTAGACCTTTTGGTTGTTGCCGGTTTTAACACCATCGAGTATTGTATCTAACGTGTTTGTACTCATTCTAGAAATTTTAGAATCTAATGATCAACTAGTGTTTGAAGTTGAACACAAAGTTCACATTCACCACTTGCTATTTTACCCTTTTCCAAACGTTTAGTTTTGCTTTTAATTCTATGACTTCTTTATCTAAACGTTGGTTTTGACTCTTTAAAAGCTTGTTTTTGTTAATTAGTTTTAAGCTAATATTGCATAGTTTATCATATTCATTATGCAATGAGTCGTCATCAGTGATGAACTACTATAGTATTCATGACATACCGTCATTTGCCATGAGACAAATTTCTTCGTCCTCCTCGTCGCTCATTCCCCACGTGCCGCTTACGAATGCCTTTTGATCATCCGCTTTGGGACACTTACTAATAAAGTGGTTTGGGTCACCACATTTAAAGCAAGTACGATCATCCTTGGCTTTTCGTCTCTTTGTTTTTCCGAAAGTTTTCTTATCGCCATACGGTTGTTTGACGATTCACCCTTTCTTCTAAAGAACTTTTAAAGTCCTCATCACCATAGCGCACTCTTCGTCGTCACTATCAAGATGAGCTCTCCTCATCGTCGAAATATTTTTGGCTTTAAGGCAAGAGATTTGTGTTTCTTTCACCTCGAGGCTTCTAATCTTTAGCAAGGACAAGCTCAGACTTTAGGTTGCCTATGAGTTCATCGAAAGTAGGATTGTCAAATCTTTGACTCTTCGATTGTCATTACCTTGGATCTCCACTTCGATGGAAGTGCCCTTAGATATCTCCTAACATGGTTACGGCTAGAAAAGGATTCATCAAGTGCTTGTAAAGATGTAATAATAGTATTAAAGTTAGCAAATGAATGATCTATAGTTTCTCATCCGATATTGAAAATTGTTCATATTGTTGAACAAATAGATCAATTTTATTATTTTTAACTTGTTGGTTGCCTTGATGAGTTACAACTAAAAATTCCAAATTTCTTTAGAGGTTTTAAGCATAGAAATTCTTTCAATTCCTTTTTCGGTAAAGCATTATATAAAACCATTTTTGCTTCACTATTTTATAAAGCTTTTTCTTCATTTCATCATTTAGTTTATCATGAGGTATATGAACTAAATTTCCTTTATCATCATTTCGAGGTAGCCTCAAAATTACCTTCAACAATAATGTACCAAAGATCAATATCTTTAGACTTCACATATGTTTCGAATCTATTTTTCCAATATATAAACCATTAGTTTCAAGTAGTGGTGGTCGTTGCATAGATTGCCCTTCCTTATAATTTTCGTAACCCATAATGATCGAAAAGTTTTAAAATACAATTTTATTTTAAAACTTTTATAAACTTAGCTCTTGATGCCAATTGTGGAAAACTAGAAGGGGGTTGAATAATTTTGCCGATTTTAAGTTGATTTCAAAACTTTAGATTCCATATTATGTGAAATCGTATGGATGTTGAGAACGATAGATCTAATGATAATGTAAGTAAATAAACAAAGATAAGGGATAGAAATGACACAACCGATTTATAGTGGTTCGCTACAAGGACACCTTCCTTGCCTACTCCACCCCCGAGTCACCTACTCGAGAGTTCAAGCACTATGTCAACAAACTCCTTCACTCTGGAGAAGCCTTCACAACGTTCTTACACTTTATCCAAGACAAAGCTAGATACCGAGTCCGTAGCACGGTGGACCAAACCAACACAACTATTACACAACAAATATGTGAAATATCAAATACAAGATCTTCGCCATGTAAATCTTATGGAGTGACAAATCAATCAAGGACCCCTTGCTTGGATGACTTGTAGAATGCTCGTGATCTCGCCTTGTAGGGACCTATATGAGAATCACAAATAGAAAGAAAAGAAGAACAACTCTAGATCAAGTGATCTATATGTTAGAAGAGAATGAGAGTGTATGAGAGATTTGGTAAGAAGAGGGTGAGTTAGAATGAAGAAATGGCTCTCTATTTATAAGCAAATTTCCTCACTATTCACACGGATCCCTTCCACTGGGATCCCACGGATCCTTCCACTGGGATCCGCTAGCACAAAGCTAGAGATCCGTGGAACGCCTCCTCTTGCCCATGGGTTTTTGGTTATGGGTCATGGGTTGGTCCATGGGTTATATCAATGTATCTAAGTATACATTGTATCAAGTCTCATTGGGTATGGGTTAAGATACATGGGTTGTGATTTTACCCATCCTAATTAACTATTACAACAAATGCTTTTGTTACTACATTTTGTATTTAAAAGATTATATGTAAATGCTTTACAAAATAACATGTATCCTTATAATTATACTTAAGACAACATTATATATGTTATCAACAAAACACAAAGAGATCGCAAAATATTAATAAACGTTTTTACGGTTTATTTGTATTAACAACCTCGGTTTGTGCTCTTTTTTATAATCTTTTCGATATTTTGACCGACTAATTTAATGGATTTGAACTCACGCTACATAGATTAAAACCAAATGAAATACTCTTATTTTGAGAGGTTGGCGCGACCACCTTAAAATTATTTCAGTATCAACGAAAATTGAACTGAAATATCTCATATTTTAAAATGATAGTTATAAGTCTTTTGTCACTAGGCATTTCGTGCCTCGCTTAAGAGAGTATTATATTTTTTAAATGCAAATATTATTGCAATCTCTTAATTAACGTTAAACGTTTCAAATTGCTTAAGAATATCTAACAAAACGTATCCTCAACGTGTTACTCGTAAAATGCTTTTTAAGACATTCTCTTTTAAAGTGGGTTTCTTAGACGACACTAAACATCACTGAGTGGCTTAATGATTAGGCACTTTCATATCTTCATAAGAGGTTTTAAGTTCAAGTTTTAGTAGGCACATTTCTTGAGAGTATCATAAGTAAAAGTCAGAAACTGTCACGATATACCTTAATAAAGAAACGGTCATCCATTATATTACTTCTATCATTCCATCAAAATGCTTTATTATCGACTAGCATAAGACTTTGCTTCAAAAATGTTCTAAGTCGAAAGTCCTTTAACGATTTTATTATTTTACATTTTTTGCCGAATATTTTTATCGATTTTCTATAAAAGATAATTTATAGAAATTGTGTGTTTACGCCATGAGACTCGAAAAATTAATATGACATATTATTATATATACAAGTTCAAAAGGTTATTATTTTTAATTATAAAAATATAAATTTATTGTATTAGTTATATTTTATTTATTGTAATATGCATCCAATTTAATATCATAATTTAGTGTGCAATTAGTATGTTTTAAAATTTTAATTTCAAAATTACTAATAATAGCAAGTGTGTGTTTAAAATTTATAAGACTTTTAAAATAAAAGTGTTAAATGCTTTATAAAAAGTAAAGATTAGATTTTAAATTACATTTTCCTTTTCATTTCTTTGCATTCTTTTACAAAGTAATTGCATGCACAAAAGTTGGCACCCTAGGAGTACTCTTGCTTATATGGTTATAAAGCTACGATCAAACGGTAAGGATGGAAGAATTATACTCGCATATTTGATGCATCATAATATATTTTTAACTTAAAGTTACTAACCTAAATTGATACATTTTATTATCATAGATGCATCATAATATATTTTTAACTTTAATTAGATGATTTCACGATTTCTCTTTATTTTGTTCCTCCGTCATGACTTAATCATAAAATCAATTTGCACCATTTTACGTTAAAGTAACATTCAAACTCAATGGGTGCATCTAAGTGAATAAAGATTAAAGGCGGCAAAATAGGTGGGTGGGTCAAGTTTGGGTCACGGTCTGTAGATAGTTTGGGTTTATACGGTTCAGTTTAGATAGGCTTTGATCCGGTCGACAATTTCTTTTTCTATTTTCTTTTTATATATACGAGTCCTACTAGACCCGACTAGACTTATTAAATACTTATTATATAATTGTATTTTTTTTTATCAAATATTCAATTAGACTTATCTTTATATAATAAAAGAATTACATCATTTTGTGTTTTAGAAACCCTTCTTATTGAAAAAAATTAAACATAGAGAGCTCGAATTTGCTACGTAGGCAAAATCGAACAATATGATTGGTCAATAGAAGTCAAAATTAAAATGGTTTTGGTCAAACTTAATAATTTTGGTGGAGAAATTTAGTTAAGAAAAAACGCATAAAATATAGTGTCAAATTTATGAAAACATAAACTTAAAAAAGATTGAGTAATTAATAAAACTTTAGTGGTTGAATCTTAAATAAATTATATAGAGCTAATGTAAAATTACAAGCTTCCATGCTTTTTAATAACTTTAGAAAAAACAAATAACCCCTTACACTTTATACCCCATACTTTATAATATTAGTAACGGAATATAAATATCAAATGGTAAGACGAAGCATCGCGATATGAAAATAAATATACGCGATTTTACTTATAACAACGACTAGTGAATTATTATTTAAAATTTATATATGGATATCCATAAAACATTCTAAAACTTTACTTGAGATATTTTAACTTCATCAACGCCTACTAAACTCGCAGACATTTTGTACAAGATGATATCAATAGTTAAAGTTAAACATCAACATCAACCTCAACCTCAACATGTCTGCCGCTTAAAAACGCTTTACAAAGCTAATTATTTAAAAAAAAAAAAAAAAAAAACATGGGTTAGATAGTCATATATTGGTTAATTTAGAAGGTGTTTTCCTTAAATTATAAAAAATGCACGATCACAATCCTTATTTCATAACAATCACCTCCTTAAAAAAACGAAAGGTGATAACCTAACTTTATTCATTGACGTGTTGTTTCATTAAAAAAAAAAAAAAAAACAACCTAATAGTTGGTTGTAAAGAAATAAAAGTATGTACATGAGAATTATTAAGCAAGAATATACGCTTTTAATCAAAGTTATTACGCTACTATATCGCGATAACGTTATTGAGTTTCAGTAATCACGGATGCGAGATACAACCATTCTTCTATACTTATGATTTATGTGTTAACCTCTTTTTGCTTCGAATAGAATCCGAAAGAGACTTCAATGTAACTTTGGCTTATGCATTATTTAATGATAGTTTTAGTAACTTTTTATCGCTTAACTTTTTCGTTTTTCACACCAACTTTTTTTTTAATGTTTTATCGAAAAGTTCTACGCTTAATATTTGTGTTTTTACTATAAACACACTAAGCTATGATAGAATTAGTTGTGAGTTCGGGTTTTTTACTAAGCTTCTCAAAAACTTATAGCTTTATCATAAACTTATTGGGTATGTTTGGCAAAACTAGTTGTATGTCAGAAGTCAGAACCTGTAAGTTGAAGTCAGAACCTAAAAGTCATAACATGAGCTACAAGCTATATCTTTTTTAATAACAGTTGTTTGGTAAATTAGTGTTAAATGTAATTATAATATGTAAAATGACATAAAAGGACAAATCTATAATTATAAATAAATGTTTGAGGGTATATTAGTAATTTAAAGTTTTAAAAACTCATAGACATTTAAAAACTTCATGTTAATTCTTTGATTTAGATTATCTTAGAAAACAATGTGGTGACAAATTATGATAAACCCATTTGAACCAAACTCTTAAAGATGAAGAAATTGTAATCCTAGAAATCAAGGAATTAAATTAACAATGTAGTGAAGATTATACTTACACAAGTGATTGTTAAGCTTGAGAGAATGATCAAATTGCTCCTGTGAAATGAGTCGAGTTCTTGTTCGTGAGTCTTTGAGGCGAGTATAATTGTGGAACATCCACAATGATCATTCTTTAATTTAAGATGTCTTCGCTGCACGGATCTCACGGATCCTCTCATTCGGGATCCGCTAGTGTGTTAGGATCCCAAGATGACAAAGAAAAATCACTCAAACATTCCTTGATAACTTTGGTTTGGGAGTTCTAAAACGCCTAGTGTTTTGATGTTGAGGTTATAAAACTTGTGATTTGAGGTTTTGAAGATTTAATATTATTCCTATTAGACGTGGTTCTTTTTTAAGAATTAGTCATAATTTTGGGAAGCTTTTCAAACATTATAATAAAATCCCATTTTATCATAATATAAGAAGTTTCATGGATATTTATTGACATAGATGAAGTGTCAATAAACCCTTTGTGATGAATAATGATCGAGGCTATCGAATAACCAAGATATCATTATTACGAGTTGGTAGCGTAGTCTATACAAATTAGTCGAAGAATACTATTCTTGATGATGACTATAATATGGATAACTACTTAAGTAATTACTAATATATATAAATCATGCGACTAAGATTTTAACAATAATAAAATCAAAAGTAAATTATTAGCGATCATACATTTGCTAAATATTCTTTTTAAGAAAAGAAGTGTTTAGATGAAATGTTTTGTGATTTTCTTGGAATCTCCATATTCATGTTGTGAGAAGGACAACACTAAACATTCTTTTTGCGAAAAGAAATATTTAGATAGATTCTTCATGATCTTCTTGGTAACTCCAAATCCAAGTATGGATAATGCTTAACAAGAAAAATGTTAGAACAATCTATCATTGTCCAACAATAAACATTATAATGATTTTAAAATATGACAAAAAATCCTTCTTTGTGGTTTTCAAATACACGGATCGATCAAGTTTTTAAAGTACAACATACTCTAAGAAACTTGGTAACGAAGCTCGATGCCAATTGTGGAAAACTAGAATGGGGGTTGAATAGTTTTACCAATTTAAAACTTCTTTTAAATATTTAGATCGACTTATGTCAATCTATTTGGTTGTTTATGTTGGACGCTGATAGATAGATATATAAACGAAGACACCTTCCTTGCCCTACTCCACCCCCGAGTCACCTACTCGAGAGTTCGTAGAACACTACACCAATCTCCTTATGGCGGAGAAGCCTTCACAACGCCGCTTACACCTTTTCCCAGACAAAGCTAAATACCGAGTTCTTTCACACCGCGAACCACACCTAACACAACGTCGCTTACCCTTTATACGGTGATAGGCTAACCACCGAGTTCTTTCACACCAAGGAGAACTAATCCTATCACAACGTCGCCTACCCTTTATTAGGTACTAGGCTAAGCACCTAATTCCATTACTATGGAGGAACTACTACCCTTCACAACACAACACCTAATCTCAAGGAGATCCACCTTGTTACAACACCATCAAGGATATCACCATCCTTGAAATAAACAATACTTATATGTATAACGATGCACCTCATCGATTATACGACCCAGGCATTCTTCCCTAATGCCACTTGATTTGATTCTTAGGCATACTTCACTAATGCCTTTGACACAACGCTTGGCACCCTTCACTAATGCCTTCGTCTTGACACATTTAGCATTCTTCACTAATGCTTTGACACGGACGATAAGTACCTTTCACTAATGCTTTGCCTTGACGCCGGCATCCTTCACTAATGCCTTCAACACAACATCTATGGAGGAAGAAAGAACTATCAACAAGAGAACCTTAGTTGTCTCGATGATGACGAAGCATGGCAACTCATGGACTTGAGGTTGCTCGACTTCAAGAAGTGGTGATCTCGCTTTAATAGGAACCTAGATAATCACACAAAACAAAAGACAAACTACATAGATCTCTTGGATCCGAGGTTAGAGATATAATACTTGGAGAAAGTATGTGTGAAGTGGTGAGCAAAAAGGAAGAAATGGCTCACTATTTATGTAGAGAAAACTTACATCGCCTCGATCCCGCGGATCCTCCCACAAGGGATCCGTCTAGCACAAAGTTAGGATCCGTGGACGCCCTTCGCCCATGGGTATTTTTGTTATGGGTCATGGGTCATGGGTTGATCCATGGGTTTCTTTCTAGATACAATGTATCTCTATAATACATTGAACTTGGTTAATGGTTTGTATATGTGTTATAACTTTCACATACACATCAAACCATAACACAAGGTATAATAAGATGGAATTCTAGAGAGAGAAAGTTAGAGGTTTAGGGAACTTAGTGAGAGAAAGTGAAAGATATTATTATGAGTTCCAACTCTACCTGGAAGGTAGAGTATTTATAGTCTTACATAACTCGCCACACTTTGGGGCGTGGATCGTGCACAGCTGGGTAAAGACCCGTCTGCCCTCCACGGTGTTACTTAACTAAATTATCGTGATAACTTAAAAGAACTACGATCACGAGCTTAACGATTACATATGCTTGAGGTGACCGACTCTTTAATACCGGAATTTCTAATTCCTAACAATCTCCCTATGGAGGTCACCTCAATAATGTACCAAAATTACATGGAATACAAATAGATATGACATTTAACAATTGATCTTGCATTCTTGATGTAGTCCTTGCTCCTAAGCTCGTAGTCATTGATTCTTCACAATGCATGTTTGGTTATTCCAAGTGGAGGTCTTTCACCGATCCACGGATGATAAGTTTGAGCCATCTTTGAGATCATCACCATCAAAAATCGAGACATCCATTGTGGTGTTGTGACTTTGGGACCGACATGCTCACATTCGATCATGATATCTTCTCATCGAGTAGCGGAAGCATTTGTTGAATCACGATATTGGCGCGCAGCGTAGCGAAGCTTGGTGCGAAAATATCGAGTCATTGATGCACTAATCATGATTTCTTTTGAGATGAATGTGTTAAGTGAGCATGCGGCTATGGATTGACCGCTTCATTCGATCACCGA
This sequence comes from Chrysanthemum lavandulifolium, assembly GCA_022545495.1. Lineage (NCBI taxonomy): Eukaryota > Viridiplantae > Streptophyta > Magnoliopsida > Asterales > Asteraceae > Chrysanthemum > Chrysanthemum lavandulifolium. Next base: position 41,301,013 of record CM040238.1, on the reverse strand, counting down.
AACGTCGGGCACACGCATACAACGCTAGCAACAATCGCACGAAAGTGTCTTTGATCACTTTCGATGAATCGAGGTACACGCCCCGGTGCCTCGCTGATCAAGACAAGTAATCGCCTGTGATCGTAGGATTCCCGAGAATCTCCTTGACAGGTTTCGAAATGTTCTAGTCGTTCTCAAACCGAACATCTCAAAGAAGACAACACGGAGTGAGTGAATCAATTTTAAGTCCACCGATTGATGAAAAGAGTTTTGAAAACAATCGTGTATTGCTCAATAGAAATTGTTTTGCAATACAACGAAGGTTTTATTGAAAATCAATTATCAATCATAAAACACCTTTTGGTTTGAAAAATTGGTACACGGTCGATGTGCTAAAGAAAAGTGATTTTAAGCACGTTGACGGGTTTTCAAAGGTATCCGTCAATCCATAACTCGAACTGTGATTGATTCAAGAAATTGAATCGCCCATTGTTTCTGCTCGCTTGTCACATGGTTGATCTATATAATAGATCTCACATGCCACCTACCAGAGCTTGTTTGATGTTGGCTCGAAGGCTTTCCATCTTCATTGTGAATATGTAAACACATCACTCGATGTTCCGCAATACCACAAGGATAATGCGAGGACTCAAGATATAATCTCTTTCACATTGTGTGAAACAGAGTCTTCATTGAAAGTGTCCTAATGAGATTTATTGATGATCTCGTGGCTCTAGACTCAATTTGTGCATATTTGGATCCTATAACTGAGACTAGGAGAGGGTCTCCTTCTTCAATATCAACCATCTCTAAGAGAAAGTCGATAGATAATGTCGGTTCCCGTGAGAATGAAACAAGTCCTTTTAAGAGGAACTTGAGTGGTTTGGAAAGTTGAAAGTGCGCACACCGGGTCCATGACGCCTTGTCTTCAATACCGATGTTACCATCGAGAGCATATGAAGTGAACCCGGTTTCGCCTCTAAGGTTGAATAAATGGAGGGCTATTTGTTTTCACCCTTTCTCATTCAATTCTTTTAATTCTTCAACCCCTTCAAGGCTTACCGAGACTTCATAGCTAGAACCTTGTTGGGTTTATTCCAAGACTAGCTCGCCTTAGTCCGCACTCTTCCCATATTTCACATTTCTCCTTTTTCATCATACCTAAGGACTTCTACACTAACTAGTGGATTGTCCTCGGTAGATCCCTCCGTTCAGCGGATCATGGGAACCAATACCTAACCTTATCATCCTTATATCACCGTACATAAAGTAAAGTTGGTAGGTCAATTTGGTATTGTTCATCCGCCATTGGATCCAATTGAAAACCATTTGAAAATCAATTCGTGATACTTGTGATATATTATCAAAGCTTTTTGTACCGAATTGTTTTGATATTTTAGAATGAGAACCCCTCAACATGTGCATCAAGTATTGAAAATGTTTTGCACACGGAGGCAAGAGAAAGAATTTACTTTTGATTACCATTTTCTAAACGATATCAACATCACTTCCTCAACGCATCAAGTGGGTGTAGCAATCCGGAAGGATGAGGTTTCCATGAATTTTGCCCCCTCAATATGCGCCTCGAGGTTTGAAAGAGTTTTGCACATACTAGAGGAACCCGCACATTAGGATGAATGATCACGCTTCAAAGGTTTAAGATAGATGCTCCCTCAACATGTGCATTGAAAATTGAAATCGTTTGTCACTTGTGAGAAGGATGAGATGTACATTCTTTTATAACCATTTACCCGATTATCGCTTTAAACCAATTTAAATCACACATTCTCCCCGATCACAATTATCAAATCATTTGAGATTTGTGATCTCGTATAGATTTAAATTGATTTTGAACGCTTTAAGGAGAATTGTGACTTGATTGTGAAAGTGTTTTAACCGATATGGATCGATTTTAAGACTTTAAACTCCATTTATAAAACATGCATGTATATCTTTTGAAAACAATTTTAATGCCAAATAACTTTTAATTTAATTGAATCATTCTCCCTCAATCAATGACGAGGTTGTTGATTGAGAGATAGAGATTTTGACAAATAAGTCCCGATGATTATCAAAATAGAGATTGAGTTATTTTTCAAAGCATTTAGTTTTCAGCAGATAGAGTTTATAGAATCGAGCATAAGATTTGAAAACTTGGTAAGATATGGCTCTGTTCTTTCTTTAAAACCGGTTATTGCCTCAAGATGACAATAAACCATCTTTTTCTTTCTCCCAAATTTTTTTTTTTTTTTTTTTTTTTTTTTTTTTTTTTTTTTTTTTTTACATAAAATTGAACAACATCTAAGACCCGTGTCATTCTTTGAATGACAAAGACAAAGACCGTAGATATTATCGAACCGAAGAAACATAACAAAATGACAATATTTTTTTTTTTTTTTTTTTTTTTGAAGAATTTTGAATTTTCAAATTTTTATGGATTTTGAAAGTTTTATATTTTTCTATTTTGTTTTCAAATATATATGTACAAGAGATAGATGAAGATAGACCTTTACTCCTCGCCTTCCTCCTCAAGACGCTTGAGAGTTTCGTTGAAGGCTTTTCGCACCAAGACGGAAGAATAAACTCAAACGCTCTCTTGGAAGAGCTTTGGTGAAAATGTCCGCTAACCGATATTCGACCTCACAAAATATAGTTCCACCACACCTTTTCAACTTGTTCTCGATGAAATGATGTCGAATGTCGATATGCTTTGCTCTTGAGTGTTGAACGTTGTTGCATGAGAGAGCAATAGCACTTTTATTATCACAAGACAGAGGATTTTGTTGAATTCAAAGCCATAGTCGATAATTGAGATCTCATCCATAAGATTTGAGCACAACAAGATGACATGGCTATGTATTCAGCCTCTCAGAGGAAATAGAAGTACTATTTGCTTCTTTGAAGACCACCACAAGCTTATCACCCAAAAATCGAGCACCTCCCGACGTACTTCGACGTGTATCTTGACACTCGCATGATCAAGATCGCGATAGGTCGTTAGTGACATACCGGTGTCCTTCTGGTACCATAGTCCCATATTGATGGTACCATGGAGATACCGAAGACCCGCTTAATCGCTTCAAGGTGCTTTTTAGTAGGCTTAGCCGTATCTAGCACACATGCACAGAGAACAAAATGTCCGTCTACTAGCAAGTGAGATACATCGGGGATCCAATCATACTCGATATTTCGCTTGGTCAATCATGATCCCCGAGAGGTCCTCATCTAGTTTGGTTCGGTCAATCATGGGGTGTCAATAGGTCACATGAATCAAATCCAAATTTGTTTAAAATCTCTCATGTATATTTAGATTGATTTATGAAGATGCCTCCGGACTTTGTGAAATTTGTAATCCCAAGAAAATGACATTTGTCCCATCATTGACATTTGAAACTTTGAACTCATTTCATTTGAAAACGATCACATTCCATTGGGTCACCGAGGCAAAAATAATATCATCAACATAAATTTGAACATGAGTTAAATGTTTGCTCGACTTCCGGTGAACAATGTAGGATCAATCGCCCTTTGTGAATCCGGTTGAAAGAAGAAACTTTGAGAGTGTATCATACCAAGCCCTCGAGCTTGCTTTAAACCGTAAAGAGCCTTCTTCAAACGATAAACGCGAGTAGGATGCTCTTGATTCACAAATCCTTCAGTTGGTCGACGACGACTTCTTTAAGATCTCCGCTCGAAATGCCGTCTTTACATCCATCCGATATACCACCATGTTCTTACTTGCAAAGATTAGCCAAAAGATTCTCGATTGCCTCGATTCGAGCAACTGGAGCAAATGATTCTTCAAAGTCTATACCTCCTCTTGACGATATCCTTTAGCAACCAATCGAGCCTTGTTTTTCAACACATCACCATGCTCATCAAGTTTTACTTTGAAGATCCATTTTAGAGCTATAATCATAGCACGCCCTGGAGCAGTACTAACTCCCATACATCAAGACGATCAAACTCATGAATTTCATCTTGCATAGCATTGAACCGCCTATCTTCATTCATGGCGCTTTTAACGCCTTTTGGTTCGATCTTAGATAGTACGGAGTTGAAGAAGCACCATAAGGCATCGGTTGCGAGTTGCTTCCGGGTTGATACAGACGAGAGGATTACCAATGATGTTGTCTAATGGATGATCGTGAGTCCATTTTCTCGAGGTGTTCGTGGCATTTCTTTGAGGAACCGAGGTAGCCGAGTCGATGTCTCTCAAGAAGATGGTTGCGCCGATGATTCAGAGTAGCAAATATGTTTTCAAATGGAGCATCTTCGAGAGTCGCAGGGATTAACTTCATCATTGATGCCGTAAACATTTCCATGATGTACATTGAAGAATGATGATTTGTTGATGAGATCAAGGATCGCACTGGTGCTTCTGACTTACGATATTGAAACCGATGGATTAACTTCATTCATCGGAATCGAGCAACCTCTGTTGTAGGGATCAGCACTTCATTAGTAGTGGACTCATACAGCTCATCAAACATTGGATCAAACAATTTCTTTACATCATCTTCGATGGAGGTACATATGGTGTTTCTTGAGAGGAGTTTGGAACAAGGGATGAACCAATAGGATCGTTATGAAGTGCGGGTCCCGAAATGGAGTGTCAGAGCCATTTGACCGTCACCATCAAACGAACGTGAATTGTTTCCATGATATTTCGGGTTCTTTTGTTGTAGATTCGTATCCCTTTTGTTTGGTGCATATCCTACAAATACTCCAATGTCAGCTTTAGCTCTAAGTTTGCCCAAGTCTTGACCCTCATTAGTTGGATAGCACAAGGCACCAAACACACGAAGGAAAGATAGATTGGGTTTCCTGTTGTGGACAAGTTCATATGGAGTTTTTCCATGAATGGTGTGAATCAGGGAACGATTTTGTGTGTAACATGCAGGGCAATTGCTTCACCAGAGAAACATTGAACCTTTGAGTAAATCAAAGATTGTTCTAGCATTCAACAAGAGTACGATTTCGCCTTTCAACTACACCGCTCGCTGAGGGGTTCGTGGAACACTTCTTTGATGGTCGATTCCAATGCTTTCATAGAATTCACTAAGTTGTTTGTTGACAAACTCGGCCCATTGTCTGCTCGATAATTACGACGGTCTTGTTTAGTCTAACTCGCATTGCTTGATGAGTTTGATGATGATATCGAGTTTCATCCTTTGTCCTTAAGAACTTGACCCGTGTGAATCTAGAATAATCATCAACCACAACTAACACATATTTCTTCCCAAAGATATTCTCGCACCTCATTGGTCCACATAAACCATATGAATCATATGAAGAACTTCGTGATGAGTTAGAAGGTTTGGGTTTGTGGGCATACTTCTTGCTTTTTCCCAATTGGCAAGTCGAACAAAGATGATCCTTTTCATACTTTAGTCTAGGTAAACCTACAACTAAGTCCTTTCGGAAAGATCGTTGATGGTGCCAAGTTCAAGTGATTGAGACGACGATGCCATAACCATGACTTTGTTTTGAAGCCTTTGATAACAAGTGATTGGTGATGCTCTCATCATGTCATCGATAGAGATAGTGTAAAGGTTTGAGCCACGAGTTCCTTTCAACAGCCTTTCCATTAAGATCTCTAACAAAGCGTGTATGTTTTCTCAAGGCTACTTCTAGATCGTAATCACGTAATTGACCAACGAGAATGATTATGACCTAAACCTTCCACATAATACACTCGGAGATGACACTATCGCCAACAACATAATCTCCATAACCCATAATAGCACCGAAATGATCATTACCAAATCTAACGATCCCGATGAATTTGCTCACGGTTCATGAGCCGTGACCGGTCTCCAAATATATGCTTGGAACAAACTGAGTCCCAGTACCACGTAATCGATTTGAACGATCCGCAGCTGAACACGCACAAGAATGGATAATCGATATTTGGGATCCCCATGCAAGAATGGGTTCCATTTGGTTTAGTAACAGTTGGACCACCCACATCGTAAATAGAAGCATTCATGTCGCACGGTGAAGTAGTGGAATCATAGTGAATAGATGCAATACTAGTGTTCAGATAGCCCTATTTACAAAGTGTGACCACTTCTTAAGGGAATAGTTCTACCAAGATGGCATCCATTTTCTAGTGGGCATTATCTCGATTAGTTTTATGACCAATGTGTATCCAATAAAAGCCTATTCTCTTTAATGTTCTTCCTGTGGGTTTCCATTGTTTTCTAACTCTCTTCGCTTTTGCCTTTTAGCCCTTTTAGCATGAATTTTAGCATTAATAACTTTAATCGACAATTAACATCAATAGGCGTAACATTAACATCACATTCATGATTAGAAATGAATTCAAGCAATCATCGGTACAAGGTTTGCAAATAGTATCGTAATCAATTAATTACATGACTTTGTGGCTAATACTAGAATCAACACGATTCGCTTTATTCGATTCAAACATAAGGTTCCTAGATTGTTCTTCTACTCTCTTCCAAAGGCACATTCTTAGCTTGAGAGGTCCTATCATTCCTTGTATTGTCTTGAGACTTTGACTGCTCCCTTTAATGTCACCGATTACTCTGTAGGGAATGGGAACATTAGTTTGTTTTACTACTCTTTGCACCACTGCTTAGATGAATTGGATCCGAACTACATGCAGTGCACTAAGGTTCACTTTCTTAACATTAGAGGTACTGAGATTAGTACTCCTAAAAGGCACATTTGAGTTCACTTTCCTAGTATTGATGGATCTAAAATCTGAACTACTCCACGGTGCACTACTCCTCACATTCAAACCATTGGGAATCGAGTGCATGTCATGTTTGGCCTTAGGCATTGAGCATGGAATCAAGGGGTTAACTCTCTCACCTAATGTTTTGGGCATATAGTGATCAAACATTCTAAAATTTCTCGAGATCGTTTGGCATATAGGCATGCATGTCCAATTGCATTATCATGAGGTTTTCTAGCTTATCCTCTTCAACAATCTCACGCAGCATTCTAAGCAATCCTTAAGGGATGAGAAATATGTTTGAATGGCAAGTTTGTTGTTCCTTAAAGGTGAGGGGACATATGTTACGATAAAGTAGATTTATTCCGCAGTGAACCTTAGATACAACATTCTCTCATTGATCATTGGCATTTTCCCTTTTACCCGACTCTTGATTCTCAATTTCCTTTTGCAATGAAGTTATTTGTTCGTTGTTTTTGTTACGAGTGACTTTAATTGATTCAAACAACTCATTGAAATGACGTTAACCTTTTCATTCTCTTCTAGAAAACTTTCGCTTTCCTTTTGTAAAACATTTACTAGGTTTTGAAGATGAAACGTTTGAGAATTCGAGAATCTAAAGAGGGAGGCATTTGGGAGCCTGTCATATTGTTCGTTTGACCCTTTAATTGAGAGATTTGGGCTTTCAACTTTCGATTGTGTTGGGTGAGCTTGAATCTGCTCATCACGCTTGTTAATTTGAAAACGCATCAAACTCGGAGCATCTGAAGATGTCTTGATATTTGAAGTTTTGACATTTTCTTTGAGATGTTGATATTTTAGTTGTAAATTAAAATACTCAACTTCTAGTTTAGAAAAGTGTTTAACCAACGTGTCGTGATCATCCAGCCTCAATTTTCTCGCTTAGTTTAGAATTAGTTTTTCAAGCTCAATGACACGATCATGGGAGACTTTCAGGCCACAGATAATTCATGAAATTTTGAAGCATTAATGGAGCAATTTGAGCGGTGAAAACACATCTTGAGCAACACATTCAAGAATAAGATTCTCATTTAATGTATGCAAGTTCTTTCTCTCAATCTCATTATATTTTAGTGCACTCATAATCACTAACTTCAAAGAACCATTGCATCAAATTCCTTTTCCATACCCTTAATATCGCCTTCTACCCCTTTTAAGACTCTCAAAGTGATCTTTTAGAAGTTTAAAGAAAGGCATGACCTCGCTAAATAACATTCTTTCATTTGTTCAAAACCTCTTTCACCTTCGCTATACCAATGGGAGTGATCCTTTTCTTGCAAGTTTTTTCAAAATCAACAAATAGTTGGAATATAACGATTGGCTAATTAATGTCTTGCTTTTAGTGGCAATTGTTCTAGGTACAAGATGCATAGGTGTATTAGAGGATACACAGTTGTTCTAGGCATTTTCGAAGGGAGGGTTTGTTTCACAATATTTTCGCTTTCTGTTTATCTAAATCCATTTTCCAAGACTTGTTCGGGAGTCAACAAAGTTTGAGGCTTAAACTTGTTTAATGCAATCCAGTTTTCCTTTTTGTAATCGTGAGGAGATAATTATTTTTCTCTTTGCATTTAGGGTCATCTAGTTTTTGTTCATCCTTTCCCTAGTGACTTCATCGATTTCTTATCTTCCTCGCACTCAACGCAACTAGGTTTCGCCAGGCTTAAGGATTTCATTACCATCATAAATCACCTTATGAGCATTTCTAGCCTTTTGATTACCTCTGGATTGGTTCCTCAACAAGGGAATACTATGCTTATCGCTTAAGACTCGATGTTTGGTGACCATGAGCATTCGAATGGTGTTTCCTTGTATGTACAACTTGTTTTCAAGTTTGTTTTCAAAGTTTTCAGATTAGAAAAATCTCTTAAGAGCTTTGATTCTTTTACATTAAATTCTTGCTTAAGCATTTTCACGTTTTCTTGAAGTTCTTGTTTTTTGCTTTGTTTTAGAAAGTTTTTCTTGCAAAGAATTTAATTCTTGTTTCAATACTTCTTCTAAAATTACTTTTCTAATTATCGCACGCACTTGGTCATCCATTTCCGCTCACGAGTGGTCAACTCAAATTTTGACGTTGTTCATAAATGGCAACACGCCCTTATAGGCATTTAGTTCGAGATAATGGAATCATCAGAGCACATGCGATGTATTCATCAAAGACATAGTCATTGTTGATCGCAGAAGATGCATCACTAGGTACAACTTCACTTTCACTTTGTTTCACGTATTGATCATATGGGACAATATTGATATTACCCGTATTTTCAATATTTGATTCAAAAGTTTCGGTTGGTTGTACTTTGTCATGCATCTGTTGCACATCAACATCATCATATAGCTTTAATACCTCGTAGATGAGTTTGTCCTTTGATGGGCGACTTGTGGTGAAGAAGAGACCTGGGAGACACCATGGAGAGATGCTAGCCATAAATATTGTGTGTCAAGATGGGTCCATCATCCACATCAGTCGTAAGCATCGCAGCCACCGACTTGAAAGGCATTAGGATGATTGTGACCTATCTCCGAATGGGCCGCTCATCTACATCTCGCATCATAGGTCTTGGCATTGCCTTCAAGAAGAAAAGCAGTTCCTCTTCATTCAAAGTGGCACCATTGTCCCGAGCTTGAGCCAAGAACATCTTATCTCGAAGTATTCGGCATTTTGTGGATGCTTTGAGATGTGCGATTCCTTGCAAAGTGTCCTCACCACCACGCTTAAAGCATTTGATTGGCTTAGCATGACCAGGTTACCATTCCTTCCTCGATTCGGTTTCCAACATAACCTCTCCCGCCCACCTCGTCCTGTTCATCTGTCTTTCCTGAATCGTTGCACCACGATCCTTCCATCTTTAATAGTGGCTTGATTATGTGGGTTAGATGCGATTCTCGAGGTTGTTGTTGGTTTGTGGAAGAGAATTCATGTTTTGACTAATGAGAAGAGCAAGTTGATTAATGATGTTACCCACGTGTGCATCATCGATCGCCTTGTTTGAACCGAGGATCGAGGATGAGTTTGTGATTACCATTACCCAGGGTATGACTTGTGATGCTTTGGTTGTGATTCCAATGTTTGAGTAGAAGGCGTTGAATCATTAGACGAGCTTGTCTCTCCCGGGTTAGTTTTGAACCGATTGAGAATCAATTTTTCAAACATGGCATGTCTTTCATTACGAAGGAGGAAGGCATAGAGTTGCTCATAATTTGTGTTCTTCAATCCTTTAGTGAGCTTCACAACGGTAACAAACTTGTGCCATTCGGGATTCATGTTGTTCACAAATTTTGAGTTCAACTGAATGTTAGCATAGTCATCTTGATGTTCCTCATGTCATTCACTAACTTATGAAATCTCACATAGTACTCATAGACACTCATCCGGTTTCATCTTGAAGTGCTCAAATTCATCATAGAGTTAGGATTCCTCGCCTTCCATAGTTAATTCAACCCGAGAGAAGCATCTTAACGTTATCCCAAACGACCCGCATCGTTGTTATGATTGATCGACTTGTAGATGTCTTTAGGAAGACCTTGAAGAACAATGTTCAAGCCCCGATATCTCGCATCGAATCTCTTTTCTCCTCATTATCAAGCTCATTGTACATCTTAGGTCCGTCCATTCCGTAGACGTGAGTACCATCTTCATTAGTATCAAGTATGTCTCTAGTCGTTTCAACCCGATATGGTCCTTCATCAATGGATTTGAGAATGTTTACACCATTTTCCTTTCCAAGGCAATACAATCGATTCGTTGAGCCCAAGAATCGTAGTCGATTCTGTCAAGCATTGGTGGGCAGTATCTCGAGCCACCGCTTGAACATCCCGCAATGATGGAGATGACAATTGGGAACAAAGGAATGTTGGTAGACATGTTAACAGATTATACGGGATTTTATAACTCTATGATTAAACCGGAAATAGATTCTTTCACGGATTTTACTAAATCAAGAGAAAACCGTAAACAATCACTCAAGTTGCTAGATGATAAAGTACTAACTCGCTACCAAATAATGCACTAAGTCGCTAGAAATTAGTGCACTAAGTCGCTAACCCTTAACTCGCTACACGTCTAAGTCGCTAGAGTCCCAAGTCGCCAAGAAAAACAAGTCGCTAGTAGTAACTGCCATGACTAAGTCGCTAGCCAAATTTGTGCGATAATTGCTACACAAGTCGCTAGATATGCAGTCGCTAAAGAGCAACTCACATGGACTAAGTCGCTACCATAAGTCGCTAATCTGTAGTGGAGATTCCACTACTTGTACTTTAACTCGCTAGCTCTAACTCGCTAGCTTTTATAACTGTAACTCGCTACAAAACTCAAGTAAGTCGCTACCAAGAAAACAAGTCCGAGCTAAGTCGCTAGCTTGAAAACCAAATAACCTTCACTTTTCAATCCAAAACAACCCAACCAAGATGATTCAAGCTTACCAAATGAAAACCTAAACACTTTTGATGATTCTAAACATAAAAGTACCAACAAAATTCAAACTTTAACACAAGAAATCAACCAAATGATGCAAAACCACTAAACTTTTTCAAACTCAAAACCACCTAAAACCACTATAAATCCAAAGATGTGCAAGATATGATCTAACCATGGCTCTTGATACCAATTGTAAGTTATAACTTTCACATACACATCAAACCATAACACAAGGTGGCGAATAAGATGGAATTCTAGAGAGAAAGTTAGAGGTTTAGGGAACTTAGTGAGAGAAAGTGAAAGATATTATTATGAGCCCAACTCTACCTTGGAAGGTAGAGAGTATTTATAGTCTTACATAACTCGCCACACTTTGGGTCATGGATCGGGCATCTGATGGGTAAAGACCCGTCTGTCCTCCACGGTGTTACTTAACTAAATTATCGCATAACTTAAAAGAACTACGACTACGAGCTTTTAACGATTACATATGCTTGAAAGACCGACTCTTTAATACCGGAATTTCTAATTCCTAACAAGATAAAACCATGGGTTATGGGTCAATACCATTTGTTAGTTTTTACCCATTTAATATATACTTGTTTTTACCCATTTTAGTATAAACTTGTTTTTACCCATTTTAGTATATACTTAGTTAAGTATATGTTAACCCAATATGTAAACACTAGTTGTTGTACATATGTATCAAAATCATAAAATCACTTATACTTGTTAGAGTGTTTTATGTGAAAACGTTAGTGTGTTAGAAAACTATTGAATCAAACTATTTACGTATTTTATTTGTTTCGTTAAAATGATTTTACGTTTGTTATCGACAAAAATTAGAAGATCGTAACATATAAATAAACGTTTTTACGGCTTATTTGTATTAACAAGCCAATTAGCACATTTAATAAGCATACCAAACACCCCTTTTGTTCTAATATGAAGTTCTTATTTGATGTTATGACTAACTTTGTTGTTATCCTCACTATAATGCACACATGTTAGTGGTTTTTTGCAGTTTTATGATTTTATCGCACATGTTAAAGTGTAATGCAATTTTTTTGTGTACGTTTTTTGGAAGAGGATTAAGTATCAACACATGATTGTCGTGGAAGGATTTTCTCACTTTGCTCGAGTATGAATGTATAATTAAGTTGAGTTCTTGATTTAGATAATACATGAATGTATTTTAATGTACCAAAGATGTGTTTTAGTGCCTATATAGGAATTTTATGGTAGGAATGTTCGAATATGTGAGTCGGATCACGATGTTATACGGTTAGAATTACGTGAGCCTATTGGGGCACACACGTAAAGCAAAATCGTGAGATGTGATTGGTTAATAAAAGTAAAATTAAATTGATTTTGGTCAACCTTTAAAGTGGACACGATCGTGACCAGGTCATGGGTGCCGGATCGACTTTCTCGACAAAATAACTTTGAAATGACCAACTGGGTGTAGGTTGAGGATCGGTCGAGGCAACCCAAAAACGAAAATCGGTTGTTTTTTCAATCGATATTTACACACACTTTCCTTTCAATCCTTTTTTTTTTAACTTGGTCATCGACTGTGGCAACTTGATCGTGTCTGGTCATCGGAGAGAATTCATTCTTATTGAAAAAACAATTGGGCCAATAGGGAGCTCGATTTTGCCATGTAAGCAAAATCGTGTGATGTGATTGGTTAATAAAAGTCAAAATTAAATTGATTTTGGCTAAATTTTAATAAATTTGGTGAAAATTTTTAGTTGATAGAAAAACATAAAATATAGGTGTCAAATTTATGAAACAAAACTTAAAAAAGATGAGTTAATTAATAAAACTTTAGTGGTTGAATTTTTAAAAATTATATAGAGTTAAATGTAATATTATAAGTCTCTGTGTTTTTAATAACTTTGGATTATAAACAAATACCCCTTATACTTTATACACTTTATACTTTATATCTTAAAATACAATGTATATGTTGTTTTAAAATAACAACATATAAATTTGTATAAGATTATAAGTATCAATTTTTACTTTTACGCTCAATAAGGACCCACTTATTTCATTTTTAAAGTTTAACTTATGTGGACACGAGTTTACATTTAAATACGCTAAATTTCTAAAACGAGAATATAATTATCAAATTGTAAGCATGGGTTACTTTAATATAAAAATAAATATACACGATTATACTTATAACAATATTTGTAAAACAAAACTTAAAAAAATATGAGGTAATTAATAAAACTTGATGGTTGAATTTTAAAAATTATATAAGGTTAAGTGTAATATTATAAGTTTTCATGTTTTATAATAACTTTAGAAATTAAACAAATTCACCTTTATACTTTATACCCCTATACTTTATATATTAAAATACAATATATATGTTGTTTTAATATTACAACATATAAATATGCATAGGATTATAAATATCAAAATATTTCTTTTCTATATAAGTTCGATGAAGGACTCATTTATTTTATTTAAAAGTATGATTATGTGGACACGAATTTGAATATTAAATACGGCTAAATTTTGAAAATGAAAATATAATTATCAATTTGTAAAGACGGAGTTCTTGTAATATGAAAAAAAAATATACGTGATTGTCTTATAACAACGAATCATTATAATTTTATTTATTTATATAAGGATATGTAGAAAAACATTTTTTAAACTTTAAGGAATATATTTTAACTTCATCGATGCTAATTATGTATTACTAAACTCGCGATCTTGTGTCAACATAATATCAATAGTGAAATTTAAATAGCAACATCAACATATACGTCTGCTAAATATAGATTAAATCTTGAATTATCAAGAGTAATTTTACAAAATTTTATTTTAACAAATTCTAATGGATATTAATATATAATGGAAAACTCGTGATAAGTATATAATTATATGTAATTACTTTAAATACAAAATATTCAAGATTAATACAAAATAAATTTTTTTTTTTAAAACTCGTCAGCACGTAAGTATTATAACTAGTTTATAATATTTAGAAAAACCTTGTTAAACTTATCACCTACTAAATTTTTTACTTTAACCGGGGGTTTTAAATTACCGGATATTAAAGATGCACTAATTCTTGCATTTGAAATGTATCTCAAATGTAGAGAAAATAAACAAATGCAAACGCTATTTTTGCTTAGTCCCAAACACCCCAAAATCTACTTATCCCAAACACCCCCTTATTATTTCCATCAATACACTTGGCTACCATACACCAGTACCACCGTCAAGAACTCTCTGGAACAGAAAACAATCCACTATTTTCATATCAACATCTCTCTTAAACCCAATTCCAAACACCCCCCTTATATGCAATTGTAGTAATAGATACATATGCAACAGTGTTATGGTAGCATACTAAGAAGACAACAACATTTGATCAGGTGTTTAAGCACAAAAATGCAATCTTTTTCAATGAGTGGGTTAGAAGTTGATGCTGTTAGTGTTTTGAAGTCACTTGCACCTGCCCTTGATCCAAATAAGCATAAGGGTCAAGCTGGTGAGCTTCTTTTTTATATTCAAGTTTTCATTTTTATTGTGTTTTTTAAAGTGAAATTTACTGCTTTTTTTATAGATTTTTGTGACTTGTTTGCAGGTTAGTCTAGGATGTGTTAAATTACTGACAATAGGGTGCTTGTTACGCTGGCTTACGAGCTTATTTGATTTCGGCTTATGTTACATAAGGGGTGTTGTTTCGGCTTATATAGCCGGCTTATGGCTTATTTGGTTTTCAGCTTCTGTTTGATAAGCTCACTTTTTGTGGCTTATTTTGAAACTTTTCGGCTTATATAGGGGTTTTTGTTTCGGTTTATGGCTTATTTGGTTTTGAGCTTATATTTCATAAGCTCATTTTTTGTGGCTTATTATGAAACTTTTCAGCTTATATATATTTATTACTCATAATAAGCTTATATAGACCAGAAAGTTGCAAAATAAGCCACAAAAAGTGAGCTTATGAAACATAAGCCCAAAACTAAATAAGTCATAAGTCGGCTATATAAGCCAAAACCAACACCCTTATAAGTTTATTATGTCATATAAAGCTTATATAAGCCGAAAAGTTTCAAAATAAACCACAAAAAGTAAGCTTATGAAACTTAAGCCCAAAACCAAATAAGCCATAAGCCAGTTATATAAGCCGAAACAAACAGAAGCGCCCCCAATTCTCCGGCTTATTTTGTGTATCATGGGCTTGTATAAGTTTATTATGATATAATAACTTTATATGAGTCCATAAGTGACAGAATAAACCGAAAAATTGGAGCCTGTGAAAAATAACCCGAAATCTAATAAGCTCGTAAGCCCACATATAAGCTTAAACAAACACCCCCTAAATACTTTTAGCTTTATAGCAATTGGGTATGTTAGATTAGCGATACTTATGGGATTGCTTATTTTTCTGCTTATGCTTATGCGTCTGCTTACGAATAAGTACTTATAACCATCAGAGGAAGTAGTTTTTGTGTTTGCTTATTTTGTAAAAAAAATGTAGCAAGACCAAAGAAGTATCCTTCATTCCTTTGTATAAGTTACAGTCTAATCTCTGATCCATTTGTAGTGGCTATTAGGCTAAGGATGATAAAAACTTAACTTTAGTTTATTAGTTTCATGTCTAATAAGAATTTTCCATCCTGCTAACTGAAAACTGCTTATTTTGACACAAAATAAGCTGATAAGGAGAAGCAGTCTGGATGACTTCAATTGCAAACAGTCTGTTAATGTGATACCAACTTACTTTTACAAGTGTACATAACGAATTAGTGTATGATACGGAGTATTTATTAAACGTTAGTTACTTTCTCAAGCAGAGTCAAGCTTGTTTAAAAAATAGTTGTTACAATTGTTGCAATCGATCTTAAGCTTAAACTTGGTTTTGCTGATTTAGTTTTTGACAAGTTTTGCTATTTTTAATCAGGAAAGATAGCGGTTTTAGGTGGTTGCCGTGAATACACTGGTGCACCATACTTCACTGCTATTTCTGCTCTCAAAATCGTTAGTATCTCCAGACATCATCACTTTTTATTTGGGCTTTACTTACCTTTTCAATTCATTGAATGTATTATTTCTCCCAATGTCTGCTTAGGGTGCAGATTTATCACATGTTATCTGTACTAAAGATGCTGCTCCAGTTATAAAAAGCTACAGTCCTGAGTTGATTGTGCATCCTTTGTTAGAAGAATCATACAATGTGAGGTCAGTTAGTCTCATACGTCTCTCGAGCTGGTCTTGTAAATACTGAATTGGTTCTGATTTTTGTGAATTTACAGAGAGGAAGACAAACAATCAATATCAACTCGGGTTCTTGCTGAAGTTGATAAGTGGTTGGAAAGATTTGATTGTCTTGTCATTGGCCCTGGGCTTGGAAGAGATCCATTCCTTTTGGTGTGTCATGTTTTCTTCCTCTTCACTTCGTTTTTCCAATAATTAGGCATGCACACAGTTCAGTTTGACAGGTGTAGGCTGAAGTTTAGGCCTATAGTAAACTTTGTTTGACCTGTTTAACCGACTAAAACCATCCATGTTCAAAGAAAAACAATCGAGGTTAATGAGTTACACTATATACTATCTAAAGCTTTTTATTAGAAAATTTATATATTATTAATGTAGAAACTGTTTGGTTTGCACAAATGGTACATATACGAATTGTATCTATCGGCCACATCTTGCATCTATGGGCTATAAACATGTCATATGAATCTTCTTTTTGCATTCAGCTTTTTTGCGGGACGTACGAAGTTTTATTTATAATATTTGTGTTATACTTGGTAGGATTGCGTCAGTGAAATTATGAAGCATGCAAGGCGAAGCAACGTCCCTATGGTCATTGATGGGGTATGAATCCTAAGTAGCATAGATATATTTTTTTATATATATTTCATACTTATATTCTAGTTTTTAACTTCTTTTTTCTTCATACGTGTCTTATAGGATGGGCTATTTCTTGTCACAAACTGTCTTGATCTAGTCAGCGGTTATCCTTTAGCTGTTCTTACTCCAAATGTAAACGAGTATAAACGCCTTGTTCAGAAAGTATTGAACTGTGATGTAAATGATCAAGATGGACCCCAACAATTGCTCTCTCTTGCCAATAGGTAATTTGTTTATTAAGATACTCGAGTTTGCTTTTCTACTTTTGCTAATAGTATGTGATCATAAGTTTAACACATGCATTTAATATTATACAAAGAGTACCTTTATCTTTTAAAGTCGATACATGAATTGTGATCCAAATTTCAATCATTAATGGCAGCATTGGCGGTGTGACTATTCTTCGTAAAGGGCACTCTGATTATATTAGTGATGGTAAAGAAGGTACCTTTTTTTACACTTTACTTCTATCATCATTATATATTGTGCCGAGTACTTATTGGTTTATTTTTTATAAAAGCTTGATCTAAGTTCAATTAAGTAGTGCATTAATTTACAAATAAACAGGGCATCTGATATCAATTTTGGGTTGTGATGTGTCAAAACTGGTTAAATGAGTAAAATTGGAAAATTACTTCAAAAAAAAACAGGTCAAACGGTTTAGAAGTGTCTTGAAGTAGATTAATTGATTATAACCTCCTAAGTTTTATCTAAAAATTACTCCGTAACTTGTTATCTAAATAAAAATTATTGAGGATCATATTTAAGATATTGTGCTTCCATCAAGGTATAACACAGGCATTGCCATCTTCTAATTGTTTATGTTACATGCAGTTAAATCAGTTAGCATATACGGTTCCCCTCGACGCTGTGGTGGACAAGGTGATATACTTTCTGGAAGGTATCTTGCTAATTTAACGACTTCATTCTTCAATTAAAGTTTAATTGCCAATCCTTTGTCTTCACATAGTTGGTAAGGACCCTCATTGTGGTTCCAAAGGGTATGACAAGTCTGTTTACATTCTTTTGTTTTTTCTGAGCAGTGTTGCAGTATTCTTAGCTTGGGCTCGACAGCTTGCTAGTAAAGGGGAACACAACAT
Organism: Chrysanthemum lavandulifolium; assembly: GCA_022545495.1. Taxonomy (NCBI): domain Eukaryota; kingdom Viridiplantae; phylum Streptophyta; class Magnoliopsida; order Asterales; family Asteraceae; genus Chrysanthemum; species Chrysanthemum lavandulifolium. Next base: position 41,282,904 of record CM040238.1, on the reverse strand, counting down.
CAACCCGGCAATGTTGGGATGTATTGCAGGATCTGCTTTGATGAGGAAAGCAGCATCGGTTGCTTTTGAGGACAAGAAGAGATCAACACTCACCACCGATATAATAGAATGCTTAGGAAGAAGGTATGTACATATGCTTCTTTGATGACATACTATGTGTTTGGATTTGCATTTGGGAACTCATAATCTGAAGTCGCGATAATTAGATATAATCAAACTATTATCTGAAGTCGTGATTATCAGAACAAAACTATTTCTTTAGCAGAACTAATATAAGTAACTTTTTACGGTAAGTTCCTTCTTCGTCATTTAATCTTTTTTACAACCATTTTTTACAACGTTGGAACATCTGACTGACTCATTATTACAACTTCAAGCATCAGAAACACATCCAAACACTATATTAAATATCGCATAATCACTTATGAAATGCGCATCAAACATCCCTATGTCTTCCCTTTTTTGTTGAAATCTTCTAATTTTGTGGTTGCATTCTTGTGCAGTCTGGAGGATATATGTCCAGTTCATTAATACTTTGGATATGCTTAATTACCTCTCATGCACACCTTTCTCTCGTGGGGTGACCAAGGGCGATCACATGGCAATGCTCTCTTTCTCGAGTCAATGAGCGAGCTTGCGTTTTAGTTTGGAATAAATATACAAGTTTATCTGTTTTCTTTTACCGGAGACGGCAAAAAGTTTAGTGTTGTACAAAGTATATCGGAAGTGTTGCAATTTGCAAATAAATTGGTTTTCAATGATCAATACATGCTTAAAATTCATATTAATACCAAGATTTTCTTGTTTGGTTTCATGACCCAAGACAGCATTACGCAAACACTTGAAATCATTGTATCTCAACTAATCTTTTAAGGACGAGTCATCGAAGGGGAGCAATAACCACCCTCCCCCGTCATCTGATGCCAAAACGATTGTACAACATCTCCATAGTCCATTTTATGATTATTACTTGAAATAGAAGTGATAAATACAGTACGAATAACGGTTCAAAAAATAATTTCATGTACAGGTCTAGTTGGTTTTGAAGTATTTTTCTTCAACTTTGGGTTGGTTTAGCAAAATTGGAGGTGGGAGGAAACAGTAGCAGAAACCAATAGCGTTTATATGTCAACGCTTCTTTGATAGAATTCGTAAATCTAGCGTTTAAACTAAATCCAAAACGCTACACACTACTTGCCAGAAAAGCATTGAAATTCAAATGCTAAACGCTAATTGCTCCAAAACGCTCAAAAATGTTGCACGGCAAACATACCCTTTGTCTAGTTTATAGACATATTAAGCAAAAACATATTATTATAAATCTTATGAAATCCATTTAGAGATTATAGGACACCCAACTAAGATTATGGATTACTAGATTTTATCACATGGCAATGATTCACATTATCAACATAACCACCAATAACTTTCACACCTAAAAATACCTAAGCTATGAGGGTCACATGAACTAGTTCAGAGGGGCGAAGTTCTAGATGGGCACTATCGCTTCTAGGTAAATGGTGGCGGTATATATAGGAAGGGAGGGAGGGTAACTATGTGGGGAAAATTTATTACTAGCATTCGTGGGATTGATGGGGTAGTGGGAAAGGACTTGGATACGAGCTCACGGGTAAGGTGTCGCGGTCTAGAATGGAATAACTAAAGTCGATAGGACTTTGAACGAGCTAGTGATAGAATTCAATTCGTCTTTTGTTAAGAAAATTTGGAACGGGGATAATACATGTTTTCGGGATGATAGGTTGATAGTGAGAAACAAGTTGAAAGATAAGCTTCCAAGACTGTATAGGTTGGAAAGGGGGGAGAGTTTCAGTGATGAGAAAGGGGACATTGGGCTGAGGGTGTTTGGCAGTGGGTTTGGGATTGCGAAAAAGTGCCGAGAGGAAGGATAAAGGGAGCTACTGGAGTTGACTAACCTTTTCACAAATGTAAGCAATTTTCATCAAGAGACAGTTTGGAGTAAATTGGTGCCAAGGAAGGTGAACATATTCATTTGGAGCGCTCTTACAGTAAGACTACCGGTGCAGGAAGAATTCAAAAAGCGTCGTATTGACCTTCGAACCAAGCTTTGTCCGCTTTGTGTTAAGTAAAACAGAAAGACAACCAGCAGAGTGCGAGGCGTTGCCTATTGTGTGTGTGAGTAGGTCAACTGGTTCACTGTTGGTAAGCTACGTTGTTGTGTTTGGGACTTTGCAATGATCGATGTTGAATAAATTTGTTGTTCCAAAAAAAAAGGCATAAAAAACAGATACATGATAATGCATTCGTAAACCGTTTTGGTCCATAGTCCCAAATGACTTGACCAGAGTAGTATTAACCTGTTGTCTGACCTGCCCACCTCGTCACCTCTAATAGTTAAGTATAAGCACTCAAAAGTTGTGTGTTGGCTAATTTATTGCCATCGAAAGAGCAATCACCATACCTTTTGCATTGGATATGAGTTTTAAGTTTTCAAGAACCAGGTCTAGATATAACACGCGTTCGCCGCCAACATCATTAAACAGCAAGTAGACAGAAATACATAGTTAAGTATGACTACAAGCATTCCTAATAACCACATGCAAATTGAACCTTGATACAAGTGCCCAGAAGTGAGTGTTCGACTACAGCCACCATCTTCAGGATCTGATCCCTTGTAAACCTCCTGAAACAATAAATTTATCAAATCAATGTGGGTCATCAAATGGTAAAGTCAGTCATGAAAAACTTGTCCTACATAGACATTTAGGTACTGTTGTGCTGTATTAAAATTTCTTCTGGGTCACGATAATAACTTTATAGAAGCCTCTTTGTAACATATGATGTATCATGCAAGTCTTTTTGGCAGACCGTATTAATAATATTAGCATTAGTGTGTTCTTAAGACATTGCTATCAAATGAACTTTCCTTAAAGCATATCATTTTAAGCGAATGACTGCAAACATTGTTGGTCAAAAGAAACTCCGCTAGCTTCTAGCCACATGTGTATCACAGACTGACCACAAATAAAAGGATATTATTACATGTTTATTGCTGGTCGTTAAACTCTGCTTAGCTTCTAAATATTAGGCCAGTTTTCATTCACTCCTTTTCTTTTGCGATGTATAAAAACAATCATATTGGATTTTTTCAAATCCTGCATGCATTTCTGCAAAGTATCATTATGATATAATCTGTATAAATATAGGTCTCACGTAGAAGTTAGTATGCTTTAAACACTTCTATTGTGCAAGTGCGTGTGATGTACAATTAAGCTATTAACAGAAGAAACAGAAAGTGGAACGATGCATAAATGTCAGGGAAATGCATGCGATGAAAGTGATAGCTAGAATACTTTCAGATATAACATTGGAATTTGCTGTTTTAAGCGATACCTGTTTAAGCATCTTCCTGTGGTTCTTGTTGTTGCTGTTGTGGCCACATAGGCTGAGCCATGTATGGACGAGGCTGCTGTCCATAAAGAGCTTGAGGATCCACAGGCTTACCCATATACATCCCTGAAGCACCAACTTGTGGAGGAGGCATATAGTAATACGGAAGACCCTCGGTTGGAGCTCCAACTGGAAGTGGCCCGCCTCTTGGGACAGTCGAAGCAATAATTTCATCTTTCAGATCCTCTCTTGGTACAATATCAACTAAGAAGTCAAAGATATCAGTCCTTGTGATTGCAGCAGCAATGTCGTTTTTCTGAAGTGTCCTCCTTTTGTTCTCTTCAGTATGATTCCAAGACCTTAAAGTCAACTCAAGGATGAACATTTCACATGCACGAGCAAATATGACAGGCGCTTCAGCAGATATCATTCGTACATCCTCATCTGCTTTCATGATTTTCTTGATTCTAGCCAATGGTAAACTATGGTTCTTGAAATCAGTGGTTTGCTCGATTTCTTGGTACTGGTTTGCCCAGAAATTTTGCAGTTGTTGATGCAACTGTTGTTGCTGTTGCTGATGAATGTGCTGATAAGCGAGTTGCTGTTGTGCAAGTTGTGCTGGTGGAGACGTAAGACCAGATGTTTGTGAAGGTGGGACCGACCCTCCAACTGATGCAGGGGGTACAATCCCCATCATTTGGTTTGGAGGATAGGGTGCCATATTGTAAGGCATCTGAGCAGAGCTACCAACAGCCCCCATACCTGAGGCTTGCCCATGCCCTTGCTGATCCATCTTAATAATGCTCACACCTTTAAAACAAACAAATTAGACCATATTTTTATATACTAACACATAGAACTTCACGAATAGAAGACCGAAATAGAAAAATAATTAGAGATTTCAAATGCAAATAAATAAATAATCAGGCCATACATTCCCATCTATAGTAAAGTCATTTTTTTATGAAAAGCAGCGGCCAATCGAAATGTTGGATATCACACTATCCACTCCTTACTAATTGAAAATTGAATACCTTTCCAAAAAACTGAATGCACCAGTAAAAAATTAGAAAACACCATCCTACTTAATTAAGTCAATTACTTCAGCAAGTGATGCACATAAATGTTGGCAATGGCGACAAATATATCTTAACCAAACACAGATTTTTGATAGCTTTCTAGTATGGTGTCCCAATTTCCCTAAGTATCATAAAACATCTAATTAGTAACATAACGTTATCCAGAACTTCAAGCTACCAATATCATATAAGATAGCATGGTGAGCCCTCAAAACAACTGCTCACAGTTTATGAAATAACTAAATACAGCTACATGGCATGATGATGATCTATCCAAGACACTTTGTAAGCCAAACGACTTTGGTAATCGACTTACAAATATGAATCTCCAACTCTAAGAAAATCTAATGTTGCTAAAAACGTACTCCGCGACTCATTTGCTATCGACTAAATTCTGGAATTTTTGGTACTCAAATAAACAAAGTTCATTTCACATTCCTGCTTTACACCTTTTGAGGAAGGGTTGAAAGAATAATAGAAAATTTTACCAAACCACACTCCTCTTTATACAACATATGAACAAAAATAGCAAGTTGTAGAACAAACTGAAGTTACAATATTCATATGGTTCAAAAAGTTATATGAGTAAAAATTGAAAAATGTTTCCTTAAAACTCATTGAAGCATGATAAAGGATGATAGGCCTACCAAGTTTTGTCATCCACATAGACATGCTAAAACATCTATCTAAAAGTAGACTACGTCAGCAGAACCCAATCAGTAAAAACTTACAAACCCATTGTTATAAAGAAACCTTTCTGCCAATATTATCTTAAAGGGCAATGATTGAGAGACCTAACTCATATGCCTAAACCATTCATCATGTGACACATAGAATATATATTCTCTAACACATCTTAACTTTCATTTTGCCATGTGTCTTAATCTTAGAGTTAAGCATATCTATTAGGCATCAAAATCATTTTCCTATTGGCAAATATGCATATTACTCCATATCATTTAAGTTTAATGTAGAGAAGTCACTTTTAAAAAAAAGCAGCTATCGACTATAAATGGTAAGCATTAATGTATATCTTTTAAATTTTGGTATCTAAAACAAACAGCCAAGTAATAAAACAACAAACATTTATTTATTTTTAAAACACTAAGGGTGTGTTTAGTTGGTAAAAAATACTCCATTTTTTCAGAAAATTTTTCATAAAAACCTGAAAACCTGTTTAGTCACGAACTTTTGAGAAAATTTTCTAGAAGAATGAAAATCTCATTTCTCAAATTTCAACTAAAAATATGAAAAGTCCAATTTACCTTCCCTACTTTTCTCTCAGTCTCACTGGAAAATGAATTTTTTTCTAAACGGGTTTTTCAAGTTCTCAACTCTTTCCTAGACAAGAAAAACCCTTCCATTCTCAAGAAAACCAAAAATGAAAAAGTGAGAAATTTCTCTGCAACTAAACACAACCTAAGGGCGCATTTAGTCGGTGAGAAACGCGGCACTTTTCTAGAAAAAAATTCATGAAAAAAAAAACAAAAAAAGTAGAAACCTTGTTTCATTACAAATTCTTAAAGAAAATCTTTCCGAAAAAAAAAAGAAAAAGAAAAGAAAAGCTAAACTAGTAAGCAAGAGTTCTGAAAAATAGCCCTTCACACTTTTCTAAATTTTCCTACACCCCTTTTCACTTTCCAATTCATCTAAACACATTTTCTAAAACTTCAACACATTTTTAGAAAATTAAATAAAATTTTCTACATCCCTAATCTACACTAAATACTGTATCAAGCAGCTAACTTTATCATCCACAACTAAATTATGCAACAAACCAAGTATAGATATGCTTAAAAAGAAGCAATTTTTATACCTTTGAAGAACTACTAATATGCTTGAATCAAACTGAGAAACAGAGAAAAATTGAATCAAGAACCTGCAAAAAGAAACAGATCGAGTTAAATCAAACCACTTTCATGAAATTAAAGATATGAATTGTATAGAAATGGAAAAAAGATTCGAACTTGAAGATGATTTCAGTATCTTTTTAGGGTTAGGGTTTGATTGGGAATTGGGTGAAAATGTTGTACCTAAAATGTGTGTTGTGTGTCTGTGACAGTATTTATAGTATGGAATAAAATAATGTGTTTTAAAAAAAAAAACAGTATTTATGTTTGGTTTCATGTCTAGATGTTTTTTTTAATAGTTGTAGTATTTTTTATTTTATTTTTCTTTAGATAATGAGTTTAGTAAAAAAGAGTTAGATTTTAGATTTTAGATCTCATATTAAAGTGACACTTGTTTTCATTTTAAAATTCGAAAAATAATACATATTGCTTGATTATTGTGCCTATCCAAAACCCCCCTCTTTAATGATTTTGACATATAAACCTATTTAAATAGACCTGCTATAACATGTCTACCCATATTAAAGTGACGCAGGCAATTTCATATTTACTTAACTAAAATAATATAATATTATATTTACTCAAAATATACTTTAACTATATTCTACATCGTACATTCAAAACTTATATTTTAAATATATATGACATATGTAACTATTCTTAAAATTTTAACCGATTAATAGTTTTATGGAATCACATGCCCTTCCTAAATAACCTCTAAAATTTTATGATTATCTATTTAAAAAAACAAAAACACAAAAACTACTTTAGAAAGGAAGGATTTTAGGTAGTTTAGTTGGTGAAAAATTTCTTTTTCCGTTTTCAAATTCTGCAGAAGAGATTGGTTTTTTCCTGCAGAAAGAGTTGAGAATTTTGAAACCCGTTTAGATGGATTTATATTTTCATTTTATAAAAGCGTAAAAAAGACAAAAACGTAATAAAAACGGACAAAACGAACGACAACGAAAAACGTATAAAATCGAAAAACGGATGAAAACGTATTAAAGCGGACATATAAAATTGAGAATGAAAAAGTGAGAAGAGTAAAACGAGAACTTTTCAAATTTGTAGTTAAAATTTGGAAATGAGAATTTCACATTTTGAAAAATTGTTGGAAAAAGTGTAACTAAACGGATTTTCAATTTTTCCCTTTCATATGAAAAATTTTACGGAAAATGGAAATTTTCACCAACTAAACTACTTTAGTTTTTCTTCTATATTGTTTCTTAAAACTTGATTTTCTCCTCCACCAGTCCACTCCCATAACCGATTCATATCATTTATAAATGTGTGAATTTTTTCGCCATAAAATGACTAATCGGATGTCTATTTAAAACCCCATAGCCATAACATTTTTCTTCAACATGACAAACCAGTATTCAAAATCATGAATTCTAAATGTTATATGCAATTTTACTACTTTCTAATAAATTTTTTTATCTGTGAACAACATCAATTTAATTGGACAAAACCAAATCGCACTAAACAAAACCTGGATATTGAAACAAAGGAGCAGTTATAGGCACGACTCAAACCAATTTACTTAAATAGATTACATAAATAGCCTTTAATTAAATATATAAACAAAAGATAATAATGAAAATTATTTAAGAAAAACTTGTTATAGTTTTGCGAATAGGTGATCAATCCCAACTTCTGGCTAATTAGGTCAATGAAAACATGTGATCATTGTCGGGAGCTAGGTCTTTGGGAAAGGTTCTGGTTGGCATCAAAAGATACCTGAGATCGGGGTGTTGAATGTATGAAACAAATGGAAACGAGGAAATGGAGTGTCTTAGGAACAAAGAGAATGAAAAGAAAAATACGAAAAAGGTTATTTAATTATTAATGTGAGGTATATTAGGAATAACAAAAATTGTTTGTTTAACTTTTAAACTAATTACAGAATTCATCAGGTCTAGTTTAAGGCACACTAATCAGACCTATGTATCATGTTTCTAAGGGTGGACGGAGTGGTCATCGGGTAGATGATCGAGTAGTGTTAGGGTATTAAGTGCACACCGCCCCACTACACAGCAGATTTGAAATTTTGTACCAAATCGAGCTCGGAACCCGCTCGATTATTACCTTTGTTCTCTATTTTTTTTTTGTCTTTTATGAAAGGTAGTGTTAGGGTAGGATCGGGTACCACTCCGTCTAGTTAGGGTAGTGTTAGGGTAGTATTGGGGTTGTTTTGAGGTGGAAGGTTTTTATTGGATAGAGGTGATGTGGCACCCCAAGATATTAGGGTATTAGGCAACCACTCCCACCCCCTAATGTATTTTAAGCTTGGTTGGGAAAGCAAGTCAGGATTCAATGTCTTTAACTTTTAACTACTTATAGAAGTTAGTTAGAGTAGTAGAGTACATTAAATGTTTACAATTAAACTAAACTAGATTCAATGTATTTTTATTTATTTATTTATTTTTTATTTTAGAAAAGTTAGTACTCTACTAAGTAAATATTCACAGGTATGGTTGTTACGATATGGTGCGTCGTGTAAACTATTATTGAAATTAGAGGTGGCAAAGCAGGCGGGCGGGCGGGCAAGAGGCATTTAGAATGGATGAGGGCATTGAAGGCGCAAGACGGCAAAGGGACACGGTCAAACCAAGAGCACGTTATACAAATCGCTTAATAAAAGGCCAAAACGACTAAATAAATTTCTTAAACGTAATATCTTATTTATATTAACAAAAAAAAATATATTATATAAAAAATTTTAAAACGATCGTTAATGTTCAACAATTGAGAGAAAAAAAGTCTTTCGTTCATGCCATTTAGGTTTCGATGGGCTATATGTGCTAATTTAAAAAATAAGCTAAACGCGCCTAAATCTTTAAAATGTCTTATTTAATTTCTTTCTCTTCTTGGCACATTTTACCTCTAATTGAAATATAAATATAAATCGGTGATAATGGCAAGTTATCTTTCCTTAATACTACGTATCAATTTTCAAACAAAACATATTTATTACTACAATTCATTTCAAAATTTTCACATTACCATATTCTTGTACAATGTTATGCCTTAACAATTCTATTAATACAATTAAAACCTGCCTCACGATATATATTATCAAACAGTAACAAAATTTAATTTTATCATGCAAAATTGTTTTAATCCCGTTGCAACGTGAGGGCAATAAAAACCTTGTTTTTTTCATTTGACATATGGTTTAGCAATGACAATGAATTGATGCATTATTTAGATTTTGGATCATTGTCGTTGAGCATATTTTTTACATGACAGAGGTATATTTGAACATTGTGATCAAATTTGTTGAAATGATTTTCATCTGAGGATATAATCGTTTTCATTAGGCACATCTTTTACGTAACACAAACCTCTTGAGTTTTTCTTTGACAACTCTATCGCCCTTTCAGTCCCCTAGAGCCTTTGTTCCTAACAATCTCGCTTACTTGTGTGCTAATCGTACCATTAATCATCTTGTGCATCGTAGTTATAGCACATAGCTCATTTACTGTACCATGATTTCAAAACATGTATCACCACTACTTCATACATGACAGAACTTAATGTCTCCACATTAGCACAAATTTAGCTTGGAGTAAATGGATCATGACTTCATGAGTATGATTCCATAGTTAGTTACACATGACTCACAATATCATGCTACATAAATCATTTTCTAAATGTGAATGGTGGTGGAATAAATAAGATTTCTATGATTTACTGCTTTATAATTTTGGCTATGTGACGTGACACGTTTTTGTGGGCTTTGAGCAATGGGTAAGCCCATTGGATCATTAACTAAAAATATCAATGTGTAAAATTGACTAATTTAATGGCCCATTAACTATATTTATACCAGCACAGTTTGACCCATATTTGAGACATGTATATAGACTTGATTCATCAACCAACACATTAGTTTTTTCATCTTTTCGATTTTGCAGAATAACCGTTATTAATAAATAAGCTAAACATGACTAAAACAAATCGTTATGAAATGACATGTGATGTGAATACAACTTGTAGAGTAATTAGGTAGTAGTGTATAGTATTTCTCTAATTTTGTCTTGCAAATAATAATCCCAATTGCTATTTGATGCTAAAGAAAGAGTGATGTTGAGTTGTTGACCATTAGATTGGGTGTAATGGTCAATTGCATTCATTACTGCTAAATCGGCGCTATATCATTTCTCTTTCTACTATTAACTCTACCAAGAAACAAATGTGATGAAACCATGAGTTCATCACTCAAACATAAATACCCACTTAAACACATATATAACCCAAAATGCACTCACACATACCAAAATACAAAGTCACCGTCTGCACGATCGAGTTGTGCAAAGGTTAATGATAAGTGGTGGCGGGAGAATGGTGTTTATGGGATAATTAAGTAAAAGGGGTGAGTGGTTGTCCAAACCCCACTACCCTAGTCTACACATATTCATCACAAACAACTGTTAGCAGAGACGGACCCATGAATTTTTGAGAGGGTGTTGCACAATTTTTTTGTTTATGATTATGAGTATTAAAGTTGCCCGATGAAGAATTTATCAAAAAAATTGGGGGTTGCACGGGACAAAAAATGACACATTTTATCAAAAATTTACACTTCATGACTTAAAATAGGGTGTGGCCTGTGCCACACCCGGCTCCCATGTGAGTCCGTCCATGACTGTTAGAAAGATTTTATCGTCGATAAAATAAAGCCCGTTACTATCAAAGACAAATATCCCATGAAAACAAGTAAACAACCACTATAGATACTACGTGGTATACACTTTTGAAAGTTGCCTTCTAACATGAGCAAGACTGCAAGACCAATGGATATGAAAAGTGAAAACAACCAATAAAATTCAAATACTGTATACACTTGTGGAAGTGATTTTAAAGGACCAATAAATAGGTTGGCGGGCTATTGATAGTAGATAAAAAAAGAAAGTTTAATGCAACCAAATTTGATTTTTAAATAAACAACCGTGTATAGTTTGAAGCACAAGGTATGCTAACATGCAAAATTTTTCATTTTAGTTCATCTCAGCGTCATTTTGTTGGAAACGAGATGGGCATCGATCCGCAACGTTGCGGCGGGGAGTTGTTTTATGTCGTTGATTATTGCACGTATTTTTGAAAGTATAAAGTGATACTAACTCGGGTTTCAACGTTGATAAAACAAAAACTTTTTACATAGGTAAATACTAAAAATGATGATACCATAACTAAAGAGAATTGGACCATCTTTCATGCCTCATAAACTTGTAGGCAAGGTATATGCGTTAAGAAAGGCTTCAATCATAGACTATCAAGTTACCTATACCACCTACTGAACCCTCAAGAAAAATAGGAAAAATATCAGACATGTTTTTATATGACATTCATACCTGTCTGATATTGAAGTATAAAAATCTGGAATATTTCAGCTCATTTTGGTTTCATACTACTGAATAGGAAACACTTTTGAGAAGAAAATTGCATTTTCTTTAACTATATAGACGAACTCTTAAAACCAAATCTCTTGAAACCACTGAAGCATATGTTCCATCTCTTCATCCTTCCACGTAAGGAGATCGTCAGCGGAGGTGCTGAACCTGGGAAGGGTCTTCGTTAGTATCAGACAACTGAAGCATATGTTCATCTCTTTATTCATCGACGCAAGGAGATGATCAATGGAGGTGTTCGCTTGTCGTGCAAGATTACAAAATTCTAAGGATGTATATATAAATAGAAAAGCGACCGGTTTACCCATTACCCAAAATCCTAGACTTTATTGAGATTATTATGAGTATTACAAACCTATAATGCCGATGGTGTTAGATTCAAGATCCATTTGTGAAGCATATGCTTTCTTCATTCTCTACATCTAGCCCAATAAGCAATAACCGTATCGTAGGACATAACTTATCAAACTTTAATCAAGCCAAGTCCTTCATTTGCTTCATGAATTGGAAGCGATGAGTCTTCGAATCGCAAAACACACACAAACATGTAACCGTGTTCTAAACATAGAAAAGAATAAGGTACATGTCGTATCAAATGCAATTATCGCAAACATCGACAAAAGGCTATAGTGATGATTGGCATTAACACGCAATAATCACAATAAATTCCAAAAAGAGTCTCGCAAATCTAAAGGACTAAAAATTTCAAATGTACACCATTTATAGAGGCTCATTTGGACCCATTTCATGAAAAAAAAAAAAAAAAAAAAAAAAAAAAAAAAAAATCGAATAATGGATTCAAGCCTAATTCCTAAATCTTTGAGTAATATAAATCATTTTGATTCTTAGTCACACCTTTGTATCGTACCACATTTATAAGCCTTCACCGCGCTATTCGGTTGAATTTGGCCCATTTGTGATTGTTTGGCTAAATCCCGTGCCACGGTTACCTAATCTTCCATCATAGTAAAAGCGTAAAATTACATTTTACGCTAATTAACAACAAAGTTTGATTCTTTACGCAAATATAGTAATAAAATTCTATTTCAAGGATCTATCATTCAGTGCTTCTATAAGAGTAGATTGTAATTTTGAGCATACCTCGGCTTTGTCTATGTAAAACATCAACCGAAAGGGTTCCATGAAGTTTCACCACGTTGGTTCCTTGGAAGTGAAGCATTGGTTCCTGGATCGACAATCTTTATTTCGGCATCACAGACAATCGTACCACATGCTCGAATAGGTTGTCTCGAATAAGATGATGGTCCAGCCAACGCATGAGTATCTACCAAAGGGAAAAAAATAAAATAAAAGCCAGGTAAGTTTTTAATCTCAATTAGTATCATGAAAAGGGATGGCGTGGCGGCAATATTAAAGCAGCCAAATCCATTAGTTTTCAGAAGTGGTAACATGGTAGGAGCCATCGGTATACACAACGGGTTAAACAGGTGATTTTGGTATATAACTTACAGTTATAGACATAATGATAAGCCCCATTAGTCTTAAAAAAAGCATTTACAATAGAGTGTGGCTTATAATTTAAACCATGCTCGATTGTCGTCTACCAAAAGACCTGGTAAAATCCGTATTTCATCTACTAACCAAATTTACCAGACCTCATAACCTTGCATCGATATCTAAAAGGAAATGTTTTAATTTGAAGTCGAATTGTGGTTTTGGATATTTTTCATATCTTCGGGAGAATTTTAGTCTAGTGGTTTTGTTAAGGTTTTATATTGTTATGATTACGATAGTGTTACGATGTTTAGCTACGCAAGGATATTTTAATACTATAAAACTTATTAGCTACTAATAGATCAACTTAAAAATGATATACCATTTGAATCTCCAATATACAAAACCTCCGTCAATACTTCACATATGGATATGAGTACAAAAAAAAAAGAACAATCGATGATTATAAACTAACCTATTGTTAATAGCCTCGGTATATTTCACGATTGAAACTTTACATGTCACCTTGAATCCAAGTCATATGGCTAGAACACCACTAACCTGCAAAACAAATATCTAACTAATGTATGATGTTTTCATTATATGAAATTTCTTTTATGAGTGTTTGGCATCGCTTTTACGTTCACGTAATCATAAACAACATTCATTATATGCAGAAGATAAAACAAAGTTGAGGCGGAGCTTAGAGTGCCTACTTATAAAATGATTATATAGGATGATATGTGCTTCAAATCCATATCAGCTATTGGTCAGCTCATATTCTTTGCTTCCTACAATACAAAACCAAATACATCGTATTATCATAAAGAACGTTAACATAAAAACTAAAAGAAAACAATCAAAGTTACTAACATGATGACTTTCGGGTCCTTCAGTATCAACATTCAAATCAGAGTATGACCAATGCATCTTGCCGGTCATCATGGTCCCCTCTTCTACCTCTTCAGTGCAAACACACATGTAACATATGAGCAATTTGAATGAGCAATACTAAACACCCTCAGAACACTAAAAAAACAGTTACAAATAACCAATTCCAAAAACCCCAGACTGGACACCTTCTCACCCCCTCGTAACTCTTATTACTTTCTCGTAATAACGAGCAAGTCAAACACAACAAAACCTAAAAAAAAAAAAAAAAAAAAAAAAAAAAGGATAAATCAACTTTATTCACTAACAAATTAAACATCACTCTCAATACTCAAGAAACATAAAATGAAAGATTAGTTTACGCATATCAATTTTAAGAAACACCTAAAATTGATTAGTTAACTATTATGACTATAGCTTTTTCAGATTCAAACCTTGCGACTAAATCGTCACCATAATCGATCGAGTAGACACCTACTGTAACACCTAACAGTTGGTTTGCATGTCTTAGTAACCGATTTTGGAGTTGAGGAACATATCTAAAAATCTGTTGTCTTTGGTGTTTTGGTGTTCGATGTTTCGGAACATGGAAGAAATATCTTCATCAAATCAAACCAAGATGGGCTAGCGAAATGGGAGATCCATTGGGCTCTTGAAATGGGCGAGTTGTCTTGAAATTGGGATGTAAGTGACGCGTTTTGAATTCCTTTTAATATATATAGTAATTATGTGAATGGAATATCAAGTATGAGGTTTGGAATGTAACATGTCGTAGGAATATGGCTTGTTTTGACCCGAAGTCAAAGCTGGTGTTACATGTTATTTATGAAGTTGTAACAACTGTTTAAAATGTTAATTGGTTATGATTTTGTATTAAACAAATCATAACAATGACTTAATGATAATCGAGGAGTTTAATGGTGGTCATTCAATGATCGGTTACAAATATATGTTATATATTGTAGCTTACTCCATTGTTCAAATATATAACATGAAAAGAAACATATATTCCAACCTCATGTACATGAGATTACACACAAAATTCATTGAGAATTTCGGGCATAAAGTCACGTCCGCAATACAACCGCTTGATTGTTGTACCGAGAAATAGATGCGAATAGGGTGCGAATATGTTTTAACGAAAGCGTGTCAAACACGTGCCTCAATCATGCTCATGAATTTGGTTATATCTAATCCACAGATTTTATATTTTTATAAACTTCTATGGTTCATAATTTCTTTTACAAATTTTGTTTATCTCATTATAGTGGTATTGCATTGTATCATTATTGGTATATCTGATTATCGTATGTTATCCCTACAATCTTAAAATAGATTATTGTGCTATGGTTTAATCAGAAAATGAAGAGATACAATACATGTAACACTATCTTTGAAATTGGTTTTGAAAACAAATTGTAAATTGTGGCGTATAAAATCTCAATTGAAACCTAGTCTTTGGATACATAGAAAAGGATAACATCTTTTGTCGTAAAAGTGGGAATATATTTGTTTCTTTTGTCAGGATTAACTAACCGAATTGAACACAAGTTATGTTTTTGTTAGTGGAGATTTGTGTGAACACAGATTCTTTAGATAGGTTCAATGTGGGGATTTCGGCACAACTAGAGTTCAAATGACACCAATCAACATCTATTCGAAATAGAGATGGATGTGTTACCCATTTGAAATACTCAAGAATTATTGGGAGAACCACAATTACGGTTTTGTTTAGAGCTAAACATAACAATTATTTGATGTGTAATTAAAGTTATTAATGGCCGTTTGATTTCAAATTATGAGTGGCTTGATTTCAAATCATAAGTGGTTATGTATACACTCTTGAAGTGACCACTATATTTTGTATGTACTCTAGACATAAAATATAGCTAGGTCAATGACAATTCTAATTTTATCATGATAGATAAATTTGGATAAGAGACAAGATGTCTAATGGTGAGTCATTAAAGAATTGGAACTTATACCACAATGTATACAATGTGGTAGTCATTAAAAATTGATGAACTTATACCACAATGTATAATGGTGAGTCAAGACATACTATGTCAATACGACAACTACTCTCACATGAGTTATTACTTTTGACAATGTGAAGTCAAATGATAACAGTCTTGGATTGATAAGGTTTTAAATGTACCTTTTGAGGGTCGTTTAAGCCCTTATTTGATCACTTTTGTATCCGTTATTAATTAATATCGTTCCTTTTCACTTTTAGGTCTTTTGAAGGCGTGGAATGGCACTTATTTGGATGAAAAGGCGCGGATATCTGAAGAAAATGGCCAAAGTCAAGAATCGAGACACTTATTTGAAATACAAGGGACGGCGTCGGTGTTAATTGCGATGCCGTCGGAGCAGTAGGACGTCGCAAATTGCTTATTTTCGTGACGTGTCGGGCTTTAAAAGAGTTTGCCGTCGCAACTCGGACGGCCTAGATTTGATCCAGACGGTCCCGAGACGAGGGACGACGTCACAAGCATAAGGTGACGCCGTCGCAAGACTAACGCCAAGACGAAACCCTAATGACGGCGACCCGACGGCCACAAATCATAAGGTGACGCCGTCGCGATTGTAATCTTATATATAGAATCCGAATTTTTCGCTTTTAGTGTGTAGTCTTTTGGAGTAAAACCTAAACCGAACCAAGGATGTCTTGTATAGTATTTTAGGGTTCCAAACCCTATCTTACCACAAGATAAGTGTTTTACTTCATTAATTCAATTATGTCTTCAATTATTTGTGTGTATGCTTGCATGTTCTCCATGTCCCGCTAATTTACTTATGTGTTTGCTTAGGAATATGAAACTTAATTATTGAATATTGATTGGTTGTCTCTTATCTTAATTGTTAATGATCTAGTAATGCGATAGGTCATTCGTTGTGTAGTTAATGCTTGATTAATCTTTGTGAACCTTGGACTATAACACCTAGAGTAGTTGTAGGCTAAACCATCCAAAGAGTACCTTAGAGTTAGAGTTTATAATTCCTAGAGATTTTGTAGACGAGACCCTTTGGTAGTTTCAAAGAGTTAGGGACAAACGATACCCTACGACTTTAGACACACAACGCGATTAAGAATAAGGACGTGACAATTCAACCATCAATAGGAGATAATTAAGGAGTAATAAAACCTAAGTAAACACATCTTTAAACCATCATACGAGCACACAATAATTAGACATAGACTACATACACCTTAGATTAGATAATTAGTTAAGTAGAGTAATCGGTAGAAATACCAACCCCCAAATCCAAACCCCGAGATTCGTACCTTTCTAATTCCTAAAAAAACATAAAAAGATAAAAAATAATCTTCCTCAACCCCAACCTTAGCGTAGTAACTTCTCACTAGCATTCCTATTCCCTAGAGAACGATATCAATACCCGTGGCTTACCCTAATACTACACTACAACGATTAGGTTCATCGCCTAGGGTGTTATAAAACTTGCTCAAGAAAAGGAATTTCCTTTGACCCCGAACGACGCTTTTAAGCGTATCAAGTTTTAGCCGCCGCCGGGAATAGAATAGCTAGTTAGTAGTCCACCTCGCTTAGGTTTCTTTGCTTGATTCCTATCAAGTAAATTTTTCTCATTTTTAGCTTTCTCATAGTCTATCCCCTTCTTCGTGACCTTTGTTCGTAAAATCCATCACTCACCATGATACGAGTCTTCCGTCAAGATTCTTCACCCTACCCGCTCCCAATCCCAAAATTGAGAACGCAATCCTACAAAACCCTTCACCCGCTCACCATTTTGGAAATCACCTAAGGCATAATGAGATAAATTGGCAACAACAAAGTCCTTTCTATGACTCGATTCGATGAGGAGTTTGATTATGGTGAAGCACTTGATAGCGGGAGGTCATCAATGAAGTTAGTTTTGAAATGGAGGAAGACCCTCCCAATGTTTTGACCCTAGGTGTAGAATTGAGAAAGATGGTCCCTTTAACATGCAATTCCCTTGCAAAATAGGATTAGAAGGGTTCGATGCTTACTTGAATTCATTCTTGCCTTTGAACTTAATCTCAAGGAACCTATACAATAAAATCAAGATCAATGAGTTAACTTATCAAAGGAACAATGTTGTTGAAGCACCACTTATTTGCACGTATTTGTTGGAAGCTTTGCTTATTTGGTTGAGTTCATGGTCTTAGAGGACTTAGGAGAATTTATTGATAAGGACCTCACTCAAGTAATTTTTGGAAAACCTTTCAAAAGAATGACTAGGTTGAATGAACGGATGATTGATGGTCTAATTACATTCTCTGATGAAGTTGAAGACTTTACCTACCAAATGCCACGCGCTCATCCTAGGTTTAAACATAGGGATATTGAGGCATGTAATAGAATGACCCCTATTCCATTGCTTAGTGAAAGGGATAAGCAAAGTGGACTTAGGTACCCATATGAGAAAACTAAGCGGTATTACAAAAAATGCCTAGAATTAGGAGATGATTACAAAAAGAATGAAAGAACATTGGAATGGCTTAAGAATGAGCACGTGAGCGTGCACGAGACAACGTAAGAGCACGACTACGAGTCTAGCTACAAGACTCATAAATAAAGAAAAGCGCTTCGTGGGAGGCAACCCATGCTTAATTGTTTGTTTGTTAGTGTCATATATCTTTTAGTGATTGCTATTCTCATGTTTAAATTTGTAAAATGCTTTATTTTGTTTTTAACCTCGTCTTAATTGCATATAAAGGTATTTTACATAAAGGATAAGTGTAGGAGGATTACACACGCGTTTTCAAAAGAAACGTGAACATGAGAATAACAATTAATTAAAAGATATATATGTGTGTTTGTTCGAGTCAAATGCTTGTATCGAGTCATAATGGATGTTTTGCGAAATTTTTCCGGATCCTAAAGATGTAAATTTTCCGAATTTTTCCTAGAAAATCGCACCGCTTTTGTGTCGACGGCGTCAGATAGCAACTCGACGGCGTCGTGAAGGAGTAAAACAACAAATTACTTTTTTTCGTTTTCGAACTACTTATAAATTTTTGGAATTTTCGTGTCTTAATTTTCCGTAAATTCAGAAACATCCATTCCACAAGCATTATATCCTAGTAGAGTCTTATATATATTATTACCGCCGATTTTACGCGAAGGTTTCGTTTGTTTTCTTCAAGTGTGCAGGTTTTATTTATCAAGAAGAAGAAACAAAAGATTGGAAGGAGCTTTTCACGCATACATTTTTCTTGGAAAGGATTTAACCACCACTTTACACGGATCCTACCGAGCTAATCAGGGGAGTATTAGTTTCTTTCGTTTTTCATTACCTTCTATTATCATAACTTTGATACTTTCGGGGAACATTGGGGACAATGTTCAGTTTAAGTGTAGGGAGGGAAAATAAAACGGGAACTTTGAAACTATGCTTATCCTTGATTATTTGCTTTGTCCAATTGTATTTGTGTAATAAACCATGAGAAAATGTCGGTTAGGGTAATTTTGGCACCAAATTTAAAATTTTTCATGACATGTAGGAGTGGGCCATTAGTCTTAACAAAAGCGTCTCACGGATAGGAAGTTGCATGACTAGCACAAAAAACCCTTTACCACCTAAATTCCACCCAAAATGTGAGGATCACCCTTAGATTAGTAGGAATTAAAGCATTCATCTTTAATGCTTAGAGTGTGAACCGGTAGTATAATAGATTCTAGAACTTGTTTTGTGATGCATCCCGAGATCGCTAGTAAGACTACACTTGTGTAGTTAGGAATAACTAAATGATAAGAGGCATTAGGATAACCCTTGTTTGATACCGTAATATAATTACTTCTTCCACATCGGTTGAGTAATTCCCCACACCTTTGCGTTGTACTCATCTTTAGTACACGATACCCTAGTTAACCCCTCGAGCCTATCCTTTTCGCGGTTCTCGTGATGTTTCGGTTTTCCGGAATATCAATAAAGAGCATTGTTTACACCCCACCCCAAATGTACACCCAAATCGCCTTAGCCTACCTTGTATGCACTCACTTTTAGTGCATTATTGTTATCACCCTAAACCCTTAGTTCAATTATCTAGTTGCTTGCATGAGTTGCTAAGTCGAGTCATATCCTTTGTACACGCTTTGGGACGATTGGGACTCATGGGAAAAGTTAAAATTTATGAAATGACTGGAAGGGAACGTTAAATTCCCTTATTTGCGTAATAACATACTCCAAGTGTTTTGATCTTTTCAATTCGGGTCAAATTAGTGTTAGAGTAATAAAACTCAAGTGTAGGGATGTGCCTATAAATCCCTATCATTTTGATGTTACCGTAGAGGATGGTAGAGTAAAAGTGTATGAAAAAAATCGAAAAAAATAGAAAAGAGAAAAAGAAAAAATAGAGTGTTAAAAAAAAAAAAAAAAAAAAAAAAAACATACGGGCTACCATCCTACATCTATCTTTAAATTTATGTTTGTTTGTTTCAGTTATCTAGAGTTTAGAGTGTCGATTCTTGGCTTAGCAACGCCATTCTTCGTATGCTTGTAACATAAAGATTTTTGACTTGCCACCACTAAATAGTCTATCCCACAAAACCCTTTGTTTTCCTACCGTAAGCCTAACATTACAACCCTTTAAAGACCTCTTTGATAGTCTTTCCTAGGTGCTTACGCCAAAGCGATGGAGGTTTGATCTATTCTCAAGCCTATGGTAATCTACGTACTAGGACCGGTTAATGAGT
Source organism: Chrysanthemum lavandulifolium (assembly GCA_022545495.1). NCBI lineage: Eukaryota > Viridiplantae > Streptophyta > Magnoliopsida > Asterales > Asteraceae > Chrysanthemum > Chrysanthemum lavandulifolium. The sequence goes on along the minus strand of CM040238.1, from coordinate 41,262,145 downwards.
GTTTATCTTCCATTTCCAACTTGTTATATTTCATATACACCCGAGAGATGTGAGTATCCAAACACCCCATGTGAGGTGCTAGTATGTAATTCCGTGCTTGTTGTGACTTTATGGGGCTTATATGTGTTGTGGATTGTTCTAAACCAATGCTTCATGACCCCTAACTTATAAATTAATTGGCTAAAGCACATTTGCTTGAGGACAAGCAAATACCAAGTGTAGGGATATTTGATAAGGTTTTAAATGTACCTTTTGAGGGTCGTTTAAGCCCTTATTTGATCACTTTTGTATCCGTTATTACTTAATATCGTTCCTTTTCACTTTTAGGTCTCTTGAAGGCAAATTTTGGAATGACACTTATTTGGATGAAAAGGCGGATATCTGAAGAAAATGGCCAAAGTCAAGAATCGAGACACTCAAGTCTTTGAAATACAAAGGGACGGCGTCGGTGTTAATGCGACGCCGTCGGAGCACTTTTGTGACGGACAAGAGCCAAATTGCTTATTTTCAAGTGACGGTGTCGCTTTAAAAGAGTAGGCCGTCGCAACTCGGACGACCTAGATTTGATCCGACGGCGCCGAGACTAAAGGGATGGCGTCACAAGCATAAGGTGACGCCGTCGCAAGACTAACGTGGCCAAGACGAAACCCTAATGACGGCGACCGACGGCGCCACAAATCATAAGGTGACGCCGTCGCGATTGTAATCTTATATATAGAATCCGAATTTTTCGTTTTAGTGTGTAGTCTTTTGGAGTAAAACCTAAACCGAACCAAGGCTGTCTTGTACAAGATTTTAGGGTTCCAAACCCTATCTTACCACAAGATAAGTGCTTTACTTCATTAATTCAATTATGTCTTCAATTATTTGTGTGTATGCTTGCATGTTCTCCATGTCCCGCTAATTTACTTATGTGTTTGCTTAGGAATATGAAACTTAATTATTGAATATTGATTGGTTGTCTCTTATCTTAATTGTTAATGATCTAGTAATGCGATAGGTCATTCGTTGTGTAGTTAATGCTTGATTAATCTTTGTGAACCTTGGACTATAACACCTAGAGTAGTTGTAGGCTAAACCATCCAAAGAGTACCTTAGAGTTAGAGTTTATAATTCCTAGAGATTTTGTAGACGAGACCCTTTGGTAGTTTCAAAGAGTTAGGGATAAACGCATACCCTACGACTTTAGACACACAACACGATTAAGAATAAGGACGTGACAATTCAACCATCAATAGGAGATAATTAAGGAGTAATAAAACCTAAGTAAACACATCTTTAAACCATCATACGAGCACACAATAATTAGACATAGACTACATACACCTTAGATTAGATAATTAGTTAAGTAGAGTAATCGGTAGAAATACCAACCCCCAAATCCAAACCCCGAGATTTGTACCTTTCTAATTCCTAAAAAACATAAAAAGATAAAAAATAATCTTCCTCAACCCCAACCTTAGCGTAGTAACTTCTTACTAGCATTCCTATTCCCCTAGAGAACGATATCAATACCCGTGGCTTACCCTAATACTACACTACAACGATTAGGTTCACCGCCTAGGGTGTTATAAAACTTGCTCAAGAAAAGGAAGTTCCTTTGACCCCGAACGACGCTGCGTAAGCGTATCACGGATCCGCTTGTAAAAGGCTTAATCAGAGTGTGAGTTACCAAGTCGTATGGAGGTATGGGACTAAAGCCCTAGAAAAGTTTATATGAAGGAAAACCTAACCCAGCTAACTAGAGATCCCAAGATCTGGGTTTAATAGGAAAACCTAATTGTATAAACCGAGGGAGGTCATTGTGGGGGAGTAATCAATTCTCCATCCATATAAGGGAGTCTGTAAACTTCCTAGTCCATTCCTATAATAGTTGGATAAGCTTATCGCTTTTAATGATTCGATTGGAATCACCTATTTGAGAGAGAAGTAGAGTCGCTTCAAAGGGAAATGTGTGCGGCACAATTCTTAAAAGATTTTGCAGTACCAGGCTAGTGTTCATGACCTTAACGAACACAACTATAAGGATTTGACTATGTCAGGGAGATTCCTGTGTGAATTTATATTGCCGTCTATATAAATAGCAGATCAGTTCAAAGACATCGCGTTCTACTGGCAGCTAGAAGGCTAAGTATATTTCATAAGGAAAGGTTCAAAGGGTTACACCTACCTATCCTATGCAGGATTCAACTGTTGAGAATTTTTGGAAATTTGTGTGTTTTCACTCGATATCCATTCATGTGGGGGTTTGTTGGAAATTATGTAAATGGAATATCAAGTATGAGATTTGGAATGTACCATATCGTAGGAATATGGTTTGTTTTGACCCAAAGTCAAAGCCGGTGTTACATGTTATTTATAAAGTTGTAACAGTTGTTTAAAATGTTAATTGGTTATGATTTTGTATTAAACAAATCATAACAGTGACTTAATGACAATCGAGGAGTTTAATGGTGGTCATTCAATGATCGGTTACAACTATATGTTATATATTATAGTTTACTCCATTGTTCAAATAGATAACATGAAAAGAAACATATATTCCAACCTCATGTACATGAGATGCACACAAAATTCATTGAGAATTTCGGGCATAAAGTCACGTCCGGTAGTACAAGTGCTTGATTGTTGTACACAGGAAATAGATGCGAATAGGCGGCTAATCTTTTAAGGAAGCGTGTCAAACACGTGCCTCAATCATGCTCATGGATTCGGTTATATCTAATCCACATGTTCTATCTTTTATAAACTTCTATGGTTCATATTTTCTTTTACAATTTTATTTATCTAATTATAGTGGTATTGCATTGTAGCATTATTGGTATATCGATTATCTAATTGGGCACCTCTATGACTAACACGGAATACAACGCACCAATTAGAATGAGGATGTGACAATTCAACCGACCAATAAAAGATAACTAGAGTAAGAAAATCTAAGTAAACACATTTTAATTATCATAAGAAACATACTCATTCAATCCATAGCTTTTTACCCTTTCATTAGTTTAATTAGCTTTTAATTTTAATTGTTAAGTAGTTTAATTTGTAGAATTACTACCCCCCACTCTTCAAACCATGAGATTTTACTTGCTTTCATAAAAAATATAAAAAGATAAAAAATAATCTTTCTCACCTCACCTTTTCGTCATATATCTCTACTAGCATCTCTATTCCACTAGAGAACGATAAACCCCTAGGCTTACCCATACTACACTGCAACGATTAGGTACACTGCTAGTGGGTTGTAAAGCTTGCTCGTTGAAAAAGAAGTCTTTCGACCCCGAAGTCACACATCATTTGCGTTATATAATATTTGATGAAAATCATACCAATGAAAATACATTTAAATCTCAATCCATTTATATATTATTCATCAAGTGTTATATAACGTAAACATAAGTATTTAAGGTTAAAGTTGAAAACAAAGACTTAAAAAAATTAAAGTGGACAGTTTTTATGGGACGGAGGTAGTACTGTGAATTGTTTTCTAAAATATATTTTAAAAACCATAAGTTCAACGTACGTTTTGAATGATGTTTTATTTGGGTAAACTTGGGTAAATGTCGACGCTACCAATCCACTTATTTAAATTGTTATGTATGGATTATTTGTTAGTTCATCTAGGTTCTTCTATCTTTCTCGACTCGAGTTCTCGCCGACTTATATTTTGACTTTGATTGTCTATCCATTTGGCGCGTGTGTTCTTGAGTTCGTGTTTCTTGGTCGTACATGATTGATGATACAAAACTATTTTGAAAAGTTAAAATGAGATTATTTTGGGAAAATGGAAATGGTTTATCAATTTTTGCGCATTGATTATATTGTGAATTGTATTTTGAGATGAGTATTAAATATTAGGTCATGCCGAGTCCGTTGTGCCGTGCTAGTCTTATTGCTGTTGTGCTATTCTATCCTAGAGTTATTGTGTCAGTGTTGCTTTGCTAAGGTGAGTTTCATAGCCCCATTTTTACTCGCATTATTTTTTATTAAATCTTGGGGTGAGAAAACGTGCAAAACGTTTTGATTGGACCTGAAAGTGTTTTTGTGTATTATGGAAGTTATTACGCGGTTAGCCTAAGGTAGTATCCCATATTACCCATTCATGAACCGTTAGTTCTTGTGGGAAACTCGAATGTTATAGATAGATCTATCGGGGGTGACGCCCATTCCAGAGTTGGTAGCGCCAACTGGTCGGACGTATAGCATGTCGGATATAGTGATTAGGGATAAACACCATTAGGGGCTTGTATATATATTTACATGTCGAGTGTCGGTTGCATGACTTAGCCTGCGTAATAGATAACTTGTATGATTATGATATGGTCCAAATGGTTGTTTTATGATTAAACCTATGAACTCACCAGCTATTTGCTAACTTTTAGCATGTTTTTCTTAGGTAATTAATATGACCTGCTTTGGGCATTTTAGTGGGAGGCGCTTGGCAGCTGTGGCGCGGTTATGGATCAATTTCACTATGATGCTTTTGGGGACCATTTTATAAACTATATTTATTGGCTTACTTCCGCACTTTTGAATAAATGTAAAACTTAATTACTATCTTTGACTATGTTTTTAAGTTATGGATGAGTTTATTTTGTTTTTTTATACTTGTGTTGTGTACCAATTTCGTAGCACCTCAAAGTTGGTAAAGTCTTCCGTTGAGCAAATTTTGAGGGTGTTAAATCAGCCATGCTAGATTCATGAATCGATACATTACACTTGAAGTCAGCCATGCACATTAAAAAAGGTGTTACCAACTTTCGTGAGTTCCATCAATCAAATGTCTCACGGCCTCTAGATCATAATCCAAATATAGGATTGGGATCCGTGACACCGTCAAATGCACCCAACACTGCCACCCAAGAAACAAAAAGGTACATCCATTTCCAACTCATTAAACTTGCCAAAAACATTCAAAGAAGATGAAGTCTTGCTATATCGCCTAAAGTTAAGAGTGTTCAAGATACATCGAAAAACAAGTTAAAGAAGATGTGGCTTTGCCTAATGTTCAAACCGAGATCAAGAAATCATTGAGAATGAAAGCAAAAGCAGGACCAATAAGAGCTTTGTTTCTTGTTGTGTGTTTGATATAGTGTGCATTTTGGTAGGATATGTAACTTTATATCTTGATGTATGTTCGTGTTGTATACTGCTTTTGTTAGGAATGGTCGATAGCTTACATTCAAGTTTATGAAATCAATAGTTAGATGTTTATTTTATCCATGGTACTTCTTTCTATTTTCGCACCAATTCTTGTCTTCTGGTCTACGATGCCAAATGTTGATTTGCGGTTTAGATTCAAAAAATTGCCTAGTTATACCCCGTCAATTTTTTTTATTAGTGTGCGGTTCCTGAGTAAACATTGCCTGTATATTCGGCGGTTGGATTTTCGTGGTGAAAGACGGTGAACAAAGGTGAGGGTGATGAACAAATTATATTAAAAAAACTTCTTCATTAACTGATATATTGAACTAAATAAACTGATGAACATATAATAAAATTGATCATTATAGAATGAAAAGATAATAAAAATATCACTTTTTGAATCTTACATTAATAAAATGATTATGATCATTTGTGGTATAAAAATTAATGCATTTAACGCAATTTTAACACTAAACATTTAAGGTAGACATTTCATCAAACACTTTGTGTGCAACAAATATGACTAAACGCTAGCTTTAATGTGCAATATCTCAATCATATCATTTCAGATTTGAGTGATTCAAAATTCTGGGTAAAAAGTGAATGAACACATATGTAGATGACAAGAGACTATGTTGGTTTATGTAACTAACTTGAATGATGTGACTATTATCCAAAGTGATCTGTTGTCCATTCCTTAATTATATTGAAAATAATTTTGTTGTGTGATATGATTAAACATTGGAATTATGTGATCATAATCACATAATAATTTGAGATCACATATGCTTATATGATCTCAGCTAAATTTGGATGACATGTTGTAAGTGTAGGACTTACACAAATACCTTCTAGGATCCTCCTAAAACATGTGTGGTTTAAGGTGGTAATTTGTCTAAAATAAGAATGTTAGTAGAAGCTATGAGTAATCAGAATGATGCATCTTTTGTCATATGCTTGATTCCTTGGTTTATAGCGTGCTAGACATGGAATTTGTTAATTATGATATAGAAAATAATTAACATCAAATATTCAAAGAGTGTATACACAAATAAGAAACTTGTGAAGTGTAACACCCCCAAAGATCAACATACTAGGGGAAGGCTAATCGGGGTGTTACTTGAATGGAGATCACAGACAATAATCATAGAAAATGACTCAAAAGAGACGTTTTAAGAAAAGTTTTTATCATTCAAGAAAAACTCATAGTTGTTACAAAATACTCCCCAATTGTTTTAGATGATACACAAAAGATTAATCATGAGTTTGTAAGAAATGATAACGTTATGTTTACACCACAAAATAAAGGTCTTGCTTTGCCCGCTTCCGTGCCATGAATATGATCTTCAATGATTACCTGAGATAACATGCTTAAAAGGTCAACAAAAATGTTGAGTGAATCCATAGGTTTCAGTTAATCGGTTTGAACACAAGAACATGAACATGATAATTGTAAACTAACAACTTATCATAATGAAAATCATAGATTATTATGCGCTAAGTTCATGCAACCAATACTCAACTGTATATACCGAATTACTGGTGTACGTAACAATTTGCCCCCAAGGAGATAATAGCCAATTACCTAATGCAGTTCAAATATGATGCGCCCCGGTTATTTCCGATAACCAAGAAGGGTTCGTTACTCCCCATAGTACTATTCACGATGTAGGATCGTATATTTTATGTTGTTTGATGATTCGGGTGGTCTAGGGAGATGATTATACAAGTATGCCATTGTTAGAGAGTGAAAGAGATGAGAAGGAATTCTAGAGAGATAAACAAAAATGTGAAAGGTTAGATTATCAAAGAAGCTCCACCCCTTCCAAGGATGGAAGGGGTATTTATAGTTACAACTAATACGTCCTCCTGTCGGACTGTGGATCATGCATACAGTGGGTAAAGACCCATCCTTCCTCCACGGTGTTGCTCTAAACTAAACTATGCTAATAACTAACTATTAAACAAGTAAATAACGATATGTCTATGAGCTAACATATGCTAGACTATAATTGGGGTGACCAACACTTCCTTATGGAATTTCCAATTCCTAACAATCTCCCCCTAAGGGAGGTTACCCCATGAAATACATTTTGCATCCTAGCATTCTATCTTTGTCTTTAGTTCTGAGCTCGTAGACTTCAATTCTTCAATTTCTGCATTCTTTGTGCTTGAGTAGCGATTCTTCAAAGTCTGCATACTTTGTACTTTCAGTGGAGGTCTTTGAACTGATCCACATATTTAATGATCTTCGAGCTTTCTTTGAGATCATCAGCCACAATAAATCTCTGGATCACCCTTTGTAGTGTTGCATTCATGTGATGTTGTGACTTTTGGACCGACATGCTCACACTTTTCGGATCATGACATCTTTTCATCGAGTAGCGGAAGCATCTTTGTATGTCTTTGATTGTCATGATTTTCTTCAATTATATTGGTGTAAGTTGTGAGCATGAGGTTGTGAATTGACTTCTCAATAATGATCAGCTGCAACCGTCCAATGTTCCTACAAACAACAGTTAGCACTAAAACACATGAAAGTGTCTTTGTTCACTTCGTTGAATATAGTTGCAAGAACCACGGTTCCCGTTGATCGAGATAAATACCGCATGTGATTAGGTAGAATTCAAGAATCTCCTTGACAGGGTTTCGCAGCTTGATCTAGCCGTTCTCAAACGTGAGCGTCCCAAAGTAGACAACACGGAGTGAGTGAACCAGCAAATTGAGATTCACTGATTGATGAAAAATTGATTTGAAAACAATCGCGTATTTCTTAGAAGAAAGAGTTTTGCAATACGATGAAGGTTTTATGAGAAAGATCAATTTTCAACCAAAAATACTTTTTTTCCTGGACCAAGGTTGATTCAAGAATGAATCGCCCCATTGTTTCTATCCAGTTGTCACAAGTTTGATCTTTAGAAAAGATTTCACATGTCACCCACCAAGAGCTTGTTTGATGTTGGCTCTAAATGGATTTCCATCTTCATCGTGAATATTTTACATATCACTCGGATGTTCTGGCAATACCACAAGGATAATGCGTAGGACTCTCAATATATACTTACTTTCCACATTGTGTGAAACAGTAAGTCTTCATTAATTTTGTGTCCTAATGAGATTTTGTGGATGATCTCTTTGCTTTAGACTCAATTGTGCATATTTGGTTTCCTATATCGGAGACTAGGGAGAGGGTCTCCTTCTTCAATATCAAAAATCTCTAAGAGATAGTCGATAGATTATGTAGGTTCCCCGTGAGAATGAAACAAGCCCTTTTAAGAGGAACTTGAGTAGCTTGGGAAATTTAGTGCGGTCGTCCTTTGGGTCAATGACGCCTTGTCTTCAATACAAGTGTTACCTTGGTAACCACCAATAGCATATGTATTGAACCGGTTTACGCCCTAAGGTTGAATTATTGGAGGCTATTTCTTTTCACCCTTTATCATTCATTTCTTTTCATTCTTCAACCCTTGGTGCTTACCAAGATTTCATTACTAGAACCTTGTTGGGTTTATTCCAGGTTCTAGCTCTATCTCGATCGGCACTCTTCCCTTATTCTCACTTTTCTCCTTTTTTCACCATACCTAAGGACTTCTACACTATCTAGTAGATTGTCCTGGGTAGATCCCTCCGACTCTGGGGATTATGGGAACGAATACCTAACCTAACCATCCTTATATCACCATGCATAAAGTAAATTGGTCGGTCTTTTGGTATTGTTCTTTCCTTCATGAAACCAATTGAAAAATCATTTGGAAAATCAATCAAGGTACTTGTGATATAAAATCAAAACATTTTGTACCTTAATTGTTTTGATCATTTAGAAATGCTCCCCTTCAACATGTGCATATGATTTTGAAATTGTTTAGCACATGGAGGCAAGAGGACTTTGAAATATTTTCTAGATCACAATTTCCAAAGAAAAAGCCATTTGAATTTCTTGGTAAATTCTCCCCCTCAAAATGTGCGTTGGTTGTTTGAAATCATTTAGCACATAGAGGAAAGAGTTCATTGAAGTACTTTCACGAACACACAAGCCATTAAGAAACCATTTAGAAAACGAATCAAGGTACTTATGTTAAAACATAAAATCTTTGTACCTTGATAGTTTATTTTCTTTTGAAATGCTCCCCCTTAATATGTGCTTCGAGATTCGAAAGCATTTAGCACATATGGGAAAGCAGCCAACACATTTGAGTCAAACGATCACCTTTTATCAAAATTCATTATTAAATAACAAATTCTCCCCCGATCAAAAATATCAAACCCTGTGAGATTTTGGATCCCAAGTGATTTAATAAGGTTTAGAAAACATGGGAGAAAATGTGGCCTTGTTTAAATACTCTTCTGGTTTTAGGTTAAATGCTCCTCCTCAATCATGCATCATGTATTTGAAATCGTTTGGCACATGAAGGAAGGAGTGCTTTTGAAACAATCACCCTTTAAAACCGATTTGAGATTTAAATCACGATCTCTCCCGATCAAAAATTTCAAACCTTTTGAGATTTGTGATCTCAATTGATTTAAATTATTTAGAAAATTTTGGGAAAGACGTGACTTGATTTAATTTTGAAATTGGTGATGAGAACCAATTATAGACATTAAAGATTGTTAGTGTCAAGATGATAGTTTTAAGAGATCTTTAAGTAAAATAAAACAATTTCACAATCAAACAAGAACAAAAAAAATTCATTTTGAAAGATCTTTGAGTATTAAAGAAAATCATACCATGAGATAACATTAAATCTTTAGATCACCACTTATTTATACAAACGGATTTTTTGATGAAATATTGTTTGAAAATATTTTATTTGAAATCACTCTCCCCCTCAATCAATGACCGTAGTCGTTGATTGAGTGATTAAGATTTGATAAAACGAAGTCCGGTTTATTTCCATGATTTTAGTCCAATTTATTTTCAAACAAATATTTTTCCATTTTCAAAAACAATGTTTTCAAAATTGTTTAAAAACGGTATCATCCACTACTTGTCCTGCACAAAGATACGTTAGGTGGTTAAGCTGCTTTTGTTGTTGTTGCTGAAGGTTGGAAGAAAACCGTCTGCTGATGCAGTGAGACCTCTGACGTTGCATTTGTCATGCCAACTCTCCATAGAAGTCCAATTAAGCTATGTTTCTTCATTTGTTGACCCAAGAAATAGTTGCCCTTTCGTTTCGGCATCCAATCATCTTCTATTATTGGATCCGGATCGGGAACATTCTTATTAACCATCTTATCTGCATACGTTAGTCAACACAAACAAATATATGGTGGTCGACAACACCCAAACAGCAATCGACTAATCAATCAAATCAGATAAATTTATGGGAATAATGTGTATATCAAACTATAATCATCTAATTTTAACAATCATATCCTAAACTCCTAGTCCTTCAATATAGGCAAATATAGTTTTCAGTTAAGCACGTAGGATAATTAGATAAGCTCGTTAGATGATATATATATTTGAAAACATTCTCCCCCTCAATCAATGACTCATTTTCTGAAAAGTTTAAAAGCGTTGAAATCATTGATTGGGTTTCAAAGAGTATGAAAAACACCGATTCTGATTGATTTTTAAGCAACTCATTTTTCCACCATTTTTGAAACAAATATTTTTCTGAAGAATTTTTAGAAGTAAAAATATTTGAGTAGGAACAACAGTCTTTTGATGACATGCTTTCCTCAATTTTGTTTTAGGATAAGTGCACGAATTCATGAAAATCGTTTAAGCGCAACACTTTCCTTTCTTTTGAAGAGCGGGTTGCTATCTGAAATAATAGCAAACCATAGTTTTGAAGAACGGGTTACAGTCTGGAGTAACTACAAGCCATATTTTGAGACATGTTTTTGAAAGTGGGTTTTCGGAACACTTAAAGTTCAATATTGGAAATAATATGATTCATTTAATACGAATGAATTATAACCATTGATATTGAGAAACATAGTTATTTTTATGGTAATAATAAATAGTTTATGAAACAATTACTTTATGGTCGTATTTCAATATAGTGGTTGATTAATCTAGGTATGATAACTTTATGACCACAATTTATTATAGATAGACATGAAATTAGTTGTATGAAATTTAATTACAGATATAAGTTTGGATATGAGACAAAGTTATGGTGAGTATTAATGAATTCAGAATAACATGTTCATACATTTAATGATAATTATAGTTAGTAAATATTGTCATACAAATTACATGATGGATTGATTACAAGAATACTGTTCAATGTATAACTAAACTTGATTGATAAGTTACTTAAATCGTATATTGAACTATATATTGATAATGATTATTAAGTTTATATGTTCATGTTATTTGATCAGCAATTCTAATGGTCACTATAGTCTAATTGGGGATTAACTTTGGCTTTTCACCTCTCCCCAATTAGTGCTCTCCTAAACCGACAATATTTATGATGAATGCTTGAATTAAGAAGAAGTCTTTAGATCGTTAAATGCAACTCGTCTTTAGTCTTCTAACATGTAGTAGAAAATGTAGAACCGATGTAGACTCGACCTTCTTCAAGATTGTCCAATTGGGGAATAGAACGTCAACATCTTCAACTCACCAAATGCTTTCCGTTAACTTACCAATAGGAAATCCCTTAACTCAAATCCTCCCAATCAAACAAGAACGAAAGATGTTCATTAAGGAAATCGACCCATATGCTGGAAGCACTTTGTCATTAATCAAATCAGCCCGTGTAAAGATGTTAACCAACGGCTCTTAGAAGAAACTCCATGTGAAGATGACCCGATAAGAAGAAGCTCGGTTCTTACATGAGTTTGGAGCCATTTGACCATTTGTTCTCAGATATCAATCAACCATGCAGTAAATTCACACTTCTTCTCTCCCTCAAGAATTGCGTACGGAGTTGCCATTCTTGATTGAATAAGTGAAAATCATCCAAATGTATTCTATTCACACTTCTCCCCCTCAAAGGTAGCATATTGTTACGCCCCGATTCCCGGTTTCACCGAAAATTACTTGATTTTTAAAACTTTGACCCGGAACATTTGACTATTACTAAAACTCTTCAATGAATAACAAAAACTATAACTATTTACCTTTGACAACCCTTTTATAACTTATACTTGTTTACCCTTTAAAAATGATGACCCAAGATTACAATAAAGCCTTATTTAATTGTTGTAATAAGTACGCCGTCGCCATATAGCTATGACGCCGTCACCCTTTGACCATGACAGCTCGAAGACTTATAAATTGACGCCCGTCTACACTAAGCTTATAACTTTGTCGCCATATTAAGCTACTGCGATGCCGTCATGGTCTGAGACAGCTGCACTTTGACAAACAAAGCGCACAATCACACTTGACCCAATTCAATCATTAACACTTGAACATTTCCAAAATAACATAAGACCTTACAAACTATAACAAATCAACCATGATGTATTTAATACTTGTTTGACCCATCCAACCCAAAATGGGTAGAAATACACTTTAATCCAAACACCCCTTTTAAACTAACCTTGACTTCCAACTTGACCATTTAAAATACTATAACGACTATGACACATACTTGTCAATCGACGACACTTTTACAACACTATAAAAGACTCACGGGGGTACAAATTCATCACATGAGCTCGGTATCTACCTAGCTCCTATTATCACATATTACCCTCTTCAATACTCATTCCATGATCCAACACCAAATCCAAGCCATAACGCTTCAAGCACATGAACCTACAATAACATTAACAACTATAACATGTAAGCGATAACGCTTAGTAAGTAATCGGCTAAGACATGGTAATGCTTCTATCATCATACAATTCACATAAACATTTCTAACACATAAACCATAGCACAAATAGCACATAAGGCATTAACACATACCTCAACACATCTTTAGGCAATTAACTCTATAACCATCATCAATTCTCATGATGATTCATTAGCTTAACTATAACCAATCTTTGCTATAACATTCATGAACACATTATACAATAATATCCACATTTAGCATGTAGTAACGGATTACTTACCTTAGCAATCCAAGCTAAGCTATCACTATATCACCACCATCTTCATCAATAAAGTCCAACTTCATCCATAGCTAACATCCTTAAACACAATAATCAAAATATACTTAAAACATCATTAATTAACTATAGCCATGGTTTACACAACCATTTGGCTTACATAAACAACCTTCAATCATCATATAATCATATATTGATTATGTGATACTCCAACCCATCAATTATCCTACTTTTACCCATAATAAGCCACTTCTAAGATTACTATAACTCTTTTTAATTAAACCTTATGATCATAACATGATCATACCCAACTTACCCATTTACTTCCATTCCATCAAAGGGGTTTCACCCAATTATACTATAACATCTTAATTAATGTATAAAACCACAATTACCCAAAAACCCCCAACTTGGGTACATGAACCTTAACTCTTCAATTCATAATTAACTCATCAATTAAGTATACTTACCTTGCAAGGATCATAGGTACTAGCTTATTTCTTGATTGGGAACACTAATCCCATTCCAATTGATCATTAACCTTTCCATTATTTTTCCCTCCATCTTTCTAGACCGACATTTCTCCCTCTCATCTTATTTCTGGAAAGTAAGTGAAGAATGGGGAAGTATCCAGAGATATGTAGATGGTATCTTTGGCCATTTGACACAATTGGTCCTTCAAGTCCCATTCTTTATAATTGACCACACTACACTTCTATAACAAGTTATAATATGGCAACTTAGGTCCCCTACTTTCTATAACTATAACACAATATGTGTTAACCATTAGTTTGACTATCGGGTTGACTAGTCAATCTTGTCAAGTCCTTAGACCATATTCATCTAGGGTAGGGCCTATTTGTATTTCGGATACGGGTGTAACAATTCTACTCCTTGTTTAGATTTCGTCCCAAATCTCTCATCTATTACCATCTATTACATAAACATATTTTCATCATGTCACGTAAATAACCAATTAATCAAATTATTGCGAAGATTTCCTTAATCTCGCAACTTAAGGCCCACTATAACATAATCAACCCTACTAAAGCGTCCTATAATTCACTTAAAGCTCTATAACATACATATTTTATGTTATTCAAGACATAATTCATTCAAAATTCGACATTCCAATTAGTCGATTCTATTACTATTACTATACATACTTGATCATTCTCAATTTGTTTTGACTCTTCATATGACAAATTCAATCAACACTTCCGTATTTTACCACAATCATTTTATAATTTTAATAACATTAAACTATAACGCATGGCTATTTTTTTTATAACGTATTGTTATCACTGTAACTTTCTCATAATCTTCACTGTTTTCATGACCATAGATCTTTTTCATATTACTACATGCTCCCAAGGCATACTATAACTTACTCAAACTTTTTAATTTCTAGAAATTTTATACAATTTATGATCTCGATGATCATTTCTATAACATATCTCATCATCTTCAATGATTTCATTTATCTTACTTAAGCTTTAGTTTTCTATGACTTAAGTTTTCATAACAACCCTTACCTATGGTTCAACACAAGGCTCCTATTCGACCTATCATATTTCTTATAACGTCTAACTAATTTTAGACATTCATTTTCAAATTTATTACCCTTTCTCATGCCACGTCGGAGACACATAAGCCTACTCATTTATACTTCTTCATTTACATGGAGAGGCGTCCCAAACAATGTAAATCAAGAAATATAAACTCGTAGTTCGGTGATTCATAATTTCTTTACTTAAATGAAAAGGCGTCCCAATCCACTCAAATAAAGGAATTATAAACCATCCTACTTATACACTTCCGACATATCACTAATACATATCCATTACACACTTTAACAATCAAAATTTTCATTTAGTAGCATTGGATCTTTTTACTATAACGCTCCCCAAAGGAGCCATTTCATATGCCATGGTCATAGGCAATTCTTCGCCGGTGAAGGCAATTTAATTTATCCCGAAGGATTTCTAAAATTTTCTCTTGCCAACTCGCACTATAACTCATCCCGTAGGATTTACTATAACATATCCGAAGGATTACCATTATATATATCCGTAGGATTTTATAACAATAATCGTAACATCTTTCGAGTGGCTGTAACATCACACTATAACATTTCATAGGATCCAAGCTATTATTACTTTATCATACATACTAACACATCCATTTTCATTTAACCAATACATTCTCATAGGGCTTAAAAGCCCGTCTTCCATATTGACACATTTACTATGTGTTTAACCATTTCATCTTCTTATTGACCCGTCAACCCTTGTTGACCATTTTCACATTCTTACCATTACCACTTTAGTCTATTTGACTTTATTCACATATAAACCTTATAGTTTTATTTCAATCACACTCATATCTTTCAAATAATTCCTTTTACACATTCTGTAACTTTAACACGTTCTTGTCGTGTTTTATTATATCGCTAACGTTCAAAATTTTTTTCGTATATTTAGCTTATCACTTTCTCGTTAATTAGCACTTGGCTTTACCATTTTCATATTTACTTGTGAGCTACAACACGCCTTAATATTATACTATGACTCATTTATTATCAATCATTCATGCTCATTTATTACATTCTATAACCTTTACTTGTCCCATCTCTAATATCATCATATTGGCTACCCATTAGCCATTCATATAACAAGACCATAGGTTGGTCATTTATACAACACGAGTCATACCTCATCTTTTTTTCATAATCATAACTTTAATTATCATGAGTTCAAATCATATCTCCTATAAGCATTGACACCTTGACTCATCTATTAAAGTCGCATTATAATTTCTATAACTTAATAAGCACATAATCATTTCACACCCACCGTCACCATCCACGGTGAACGGACTACAATAATCTATCACATAAATACTATAACATACAATTACACGATCATATATATATATTCATCGACACTATCAAAGTGTGCGATGTTCTATAACGTAACACATTTAGTCAGTCATGGACTTTCGTTACATATACCAATTAATTTCTGCACATGTAATTACATAATCGTAAAACATTCATGGTGATCTACTCACCTGTATACATACGGTCCGCCATGGAGCTACATCAATCACACAATGTTACTATAACTCATAAAACATTATCACATAGCTTACATAGCATAGGGCATAATTTACTTTACAACATAACATACTCATTTCCGCTTCTAAGAGTGGTTTAAGGCTAGGCAACCTATAGTGGAAACCTAATTCACTTAAACCAAGCTCGATACCAATTTATTCGCCCGATTCCGGTTTGACCGAAATTACTTGATTTTAAAACTTTGACCCGAAACATTTGACTATTACTAAAACTCTTCAATGAATAACAAAAACTATAACTATTTAACCTTTGACAAATCTTATATAACATATACTTGATTACTTCTTTGAATGATAACATTTAATTTTAACAAAACATCATTTATAATTCAGATAGTAATACGCTGTCGCTTTTTGGCGACGTCGCCATATGACCATGACCCAAAACACATTTCACCCTTTAACACGTGACGGCTCGGAAGACTTATAACTTGACGCCGCCTCTATTAAGCCGACGCCGTCGCCACAAAATCTATGACGCCGTCAGGTCATTGCACTGCACATTTTGACAAAGCGCATAATCACACTTGACCCAATTCAATCATTAACACTTGAACATTTCCAAAATAACATAAGACCTTACAAACTATAACCAAATCAACCATGATGTATTTAATACTTGTTTGACCCATCCAACCCAAAATGGGTAGATATACACTTTAATCCAAACACCCTTTTAAACTAACCTTGACTTCCAACTTGACCATTTAAAATACTATAACGACTATGACACATACTTGTCGGTTGACAACACTTTTACAAGACTATGAAAAGACTCACGGGGTACAATTCATCACATGAGCTCGGTATCTACCTAGCTCCTATTATCACATATTACCATCTTCAATACTCATTCCATGATCCAACACCAAATCCAAGCCATAACGCTCAAGCACATGAACCTACAATAACATTAACAACTATAACATGTAAGCGATAACGCTTAGTAAGTAATCGGCTAAGACATGGTAATGCTTCTATCATCATACAATTCACATAAACATTTCTAACACATAAACCATAGCACAAATAGCACATAAGGCATTAACACATACCTCAACACATCTTTAGGCAATTAACTCTATAACCATCATCAATTCTCATGATGATTCATTAGCTTAACTATAACCAATCTTTGCTATAACATTCATGAACACATTATACAATAATATCCACATTTAGCATGTAATAACCGGATTACTTACCTTAGCAATCCAAGCTAAGCTATCACTATATCACCACCATCTTCATCAATAAAGTCCAACTTCATCCATAGCTAACATCCTTAAACACAATAATCAAAATATACTTAAAACATCATTAATTAACTATAGCCATGGTTTATACAACCATGGCTTACATAAACATCCTCTAATCATTACATAATCATATATTGATTATGTGATACTCCAACCCATCAATTATCCCTACTTTTACCCATAATAAGCCACTTCTAAGATTACTATAACTCTTTTTAATTAAACCTTATGATCATAACATGATCATACCCAACTTACCCATTTACTTCAATTAAACAAAAGGGGTTCCACCTAATTATACTATAACCTCTCAATTAATGTATAAAATCACAATTACCCCCAACTTGGGTACATGAACCCTAAATCTTTAATTCATAATTAACTCATCAATTAAGTATACTTACCTTGCAAGGATTAAAGATACTAGCTTATTTCTTGATTGGGAACACTAATCCCATTCCAATTGATCATTAACCTTTCCATCATTTTTCCCTCCATCTTTCTAGACCGACATTTCTCCCTCTCATCTTATTTCTGGAAAGTCAGTGAAGAATGGGGAAGTATCTAGAGATAAGTAGATGGTATCTTTGGCCATTTGACACAATTGGTCCTTCAAGTCCCATTCTTTATAATTGGCCACACTACACTTCTATAACAAGTTATAATATGGCAACTTAGGTCCCCTACTTTCTATAACTATAACACAACACGTGTTAACCATTAGTTTGACTATCGGGTTGACTAGTCAATCTTGTCAAGTCCTTAGACCATATTCATCTAGGGTAGGGCCTATTTGTATTTGAATACGGTGTAACACATATGATGTCGCCATCGTCATTATAATTGAGCAAGTGGAATAAGAAAACAATCAACAGTAGTTCGGTTCACTTGATGACTGAAAGCGCAAGGAAAAAACATGAAGCATGTTGATGAGAATGGTCATAATTGAGAAGATTTCTCTTCTTCAAAAGATAAAGCGCACTGAAGCGTACATTTTTCTTTTCTTTAGAGTACGAGGCTTGAACTGTTGTGTTCAAACGTAATTAACACGAATATTTCTCTTCATTCGAAGATAATGCGCACTGAAGCGTACACATTTCTTTTCTTTAGAGTACGAGGCTTGAACTGTTGTGTTCAAACGTCATTAATCTCTCTCTTTTCAACTACTCTTGGCAAACTTGTAATCAATCCCATTATCATTCAGTAGGCGCTTTGTCGTGACAGCTGATGGAGAAAACCCAATATGATGAATTTGACCTTGAAGTAAACTAACCCAAACTCGTGACTTAAACTTGCACATATGTAACAAAAGCGGTGCCGAGAATTCATGCCCATTTGAATCTCTAAGTACTATATACTCTTCAACCAACCAACCATCAAGTATTAGACGTACATCACCTCTTGAAAATCCACAATTCAATGTGACACTGAGCACTACAACATAACTCCTTAAAGTGATAGTTATTTTGTGGTGGTAAGAGCCCAATTCCCCCAAGTGGTAAAAGAAAAGGAAAAATTCACCCAAAAATAACTAAATTTCCAAGTCTTCGTATTTGAAAATGGTAAAAGCTCGAACAAGGATCTTGAAGAATCTTCATCCAACCATCCCCGATACCTTCAGATACTAAGTACACTCGCCCGTGATATTTCACTTCAACCTCAAATAAATAATATTGAATTAACGCCGTTGTCACATCTTGTGGTTAAAAGCTTAAATCTAGCCTCCTTTTACGTTTTAAGTGAACTATGATAATGGTTTCATCCCTACCATGGTTAAAAGCACATAACCCCGTAAAACCTTTTAATAACCAAACAACCATGAAGAATATCCAAACAATCACCCAATTCATGAATTACACCCTTTTATCCCTTCTTTGAAGAAGAAACCGTAGCATCACCTTCAGATAAGATCCAAAATTACACTTTCTCTTTCTCCAGGATGGTTCTATCAGCACGGGATTTTACAATTCTGTGGTTTAAACCGAGAAATAGTTTCTTTCGCGGGATTTTACAAAACCAAGAATAAACCGTAAGATAGATCCGGAAATGCACTTTACTATTACCAGGATGTTTTCATTTTCACGGGATTTTACAAGTCTATGACTTAAACCGAGAAATAGTTTCTTTCGCGGGATTTTACAAAATCAAGACTAAACCGTAAACAATTTCAGCTTGAATGTGTTATGACAACTTTGGTTTCTGTGAATGTCTGCATTTTAGGGGAACATGCAGCGGTTTATCAACGGTTCATTCTCCATCATCAACAATATCATCAACAATTACATTAATACAAATAAGTAAAACGTTTATTTATATTTCACGATCTTCTAATGTTTTGTCAATAACAAACGTAAAATCATTTTAACGAAACAAATAGAATCGTAAATAGTTTGGACTAATAGTTTTCTAACACACTTACGCTTTCACATAAAACACTAAAACAAGTATAAGTGATTTTATGACTTAGATACATATGTACAACAACTAGTGTTTACATATTGGGTTAAACATATACTTAAACTAAGTATACTAAAATGGGTAAAAACTAAGTATATGCTAAAATAGGTAAATAAAAGTATATACTAAATGGGTAAATACTAGCAAATGGTTTTGACCCACAACCCATGGCTTTATATATACCACTTAACCAAGTTCATTGAATCTAGAAAGAAAACCATGGATCAACCCATAACTCATGACCCATTACCAAAAATACCCATGGGCAAAGAGGAGCGTACAACGGATCCCTAGCTTTGTGCTAGCCGGATCCCTTGTGGTAGGGATCCGTGGGATCCGGAGAACGATGAGATTTTCCTCTATAAATAGTGAGCCATTTCTTTATTATTTCTCACCCCTTTCTAACACACTTTCTCCCACAGGTTAAATCTCACTAACCTTAGATCCAAGAGATCTATGTTTGTAGTCTTGTTTTTGTGTGATCTTTTAGGTTCCTCTTAAAGGCAAGATCACCACCTTTGAAGTCGAGCAAGATCAAGTCCATGAGTTGCCAAGCTTCCTCATCATCAAGGCTACTAAAGTCCTCTTGTTGATGATCTCTTTCTTTCTTCAAAGAAGTGTAGTGTTGAAGACATTAGTGAAAGATGTCTCAAGTGTCAAGACGAAGATATTAATGAAGGGTATCTATCGTCTATAGAATAAGCACTTGTGGTAGGTGCTTAGAAGTCAAGACAAGAAGCATTAGTGAAAGGTGCTTAGAAGTCAAGACTTGAAGCATTAGTGAAAGGTGCTTCGAAGTAAAGACACAAGACATTAGTGAAAGGTGTCTTGTAGATCTAGTCAAAGGCATTAGTGAAAGGTGCCTTAGATGTACATTTGATATGGTGTGTTTCAATGTACTAGATAGACTAGCATTAGATCCAAGGATATTGATGTCCTTGATGATGTTGTAAAGGAGTAGATCTCCTTTGGGATTAGTCTTTGGTGTAGTGTGGTAGTAGTTCCTCCATTGCAATGGAACTAGGTGCTTAGCCTAGTACCTAATAAAGGGTAGGCAGCGTTGTGAAGGTGTAGTTCACCTAAGGTGTGAAAGAACTTGGTGGTTAGCCTAGCACCGTATAAAGGGTAGGCGACGTTGTGTAGTGTGGTTGCCTTGGTGTGAAAGAACTCGGTATTTAGCTTTGTACGGAAAAAGGTTAAGCGGCGTTGTGAAAGCTTCTCCGCCATAAGGAGATTGGTGTAGTGTTTACGAACTCTCGAGTAGGTGACTCGGGGGTGGAGTAGGGCAAGGAAGGTGTCCTTGTGGCAGAACCACAATAAATACTCGCGTTGTTTTGTGCTTCTTACTCTTATCTTTCATTACATATCTTAATATGCTTGTTTATCAACATCCACACACAACCAAATAGATTGACATAAGTCGATCTAAATAGTTTAAAAGGAAGTTTTATTTGGTAAAACTATTCAACCCCCCCTTCTAGTTTTCCACAAATTCTTTACCCAAATGTAGACAACTTCACAAACCATACTAAGTCGATTAGAATACACTACTTTCCCCTGAAGGTTGACCGTAAAACATTAGAGTACACGTTGTGGAAAACTAGAAGGGGGGTTGAATAGTTTTACCAATTTAAAACTTTCTTTTAAATATTTAGATCGACTTATGTCAATCTATTTGGTTGTTTATGTTGGACGTTGATAGATAGATATATAAGCGTGTAATGAAAGATAAAGAAAGAAGCACATCACCACGACACAAGTTATTTATAGTGGTTCGCCACAAGGACACCTTCCTTGCCCTACTCCACTCCCGAGTCACCTACTCGAGAGTTCGTAAACACTACACCAATCTCTTTATGGCGAGAAGCTTCACAACGTCGCTTAACCTTTTTCCGACAAAGCTAAATACCGAGTTCCTTCACACCAAGGCGAACCACACCTAACACAACGTTGTTTACCCTTTATACGGTGCTAGGCTAACCACCGAGTTCTTTCACACCAAGGAGAACTAATCATATCACAATGTCGCCTACCCTTTATTAGGTACTAGGCTAAGCATCTAGTTCCATTACTATGGAGGAACTACTACCATTCACAACACAACACCTAATATCAAGGAGATCCCTCCTTGTTACAATACCATCAAGGATATCACCATCCTTGGAGATAAAAAATTACTTATATGTAAACGATGCACCTCATCGATTATACGACCTAGGCATTCTTCCCAAATGCGACTTGATTTGATTCTTCGGCATCCTTCACTAATTCCTTAGACACAACGCTTGGCACCCTTCACTAATGCCTTCTTCTTGACACCTTTAGCATTCGTCATTAATGCTTTGACACGGATGATGAGCACCTTTCACTAATGCTTTCATCTTGACACTTTCGGCATTCTTCACTAATGCCTTCAACCCAACATCTATGGAGAAAGTAAGAACTATCAACAAGAGAACCTTTGTTATCTTGATGATGACGAAGCATGGCAACTCATGGACTTGAGCTTGCTCGTTTTCAAGAAGTGGTGATCTTGCCTTTAAGAGGAACCTAGAAGATCACACAAAAACAAAAGACAAACTACATAGATCACTTGGATATGAGGTTAAAGGGTTATAATACTTGGGGAAGTATGTATGTGAAGTGATAAGTAGAAAGGAAGAAATGGCTCTCTATTTATAGAGAAAATTCTCTAGTGTTCCCCGGATCCCACGGATCCCTTCCACTTGGGATCCGGCTAGCACAAAGCCAGGGATCCGTGGAACTCTCCTCTTTACCCATGGGTATTTTTGGTTATGGGTCATGGGTTATGGGTTGATCCATGGTTTTCTTTCTAGATACAATGTATCTTAAGGATACAATGAACTTGGTTAAGTGGTATATATAAAACCATGGATTATGGGTCAATACCATTTGCTAGTTTTTACCCATTTTAGTATATACATGTTTTTACCCATTTTAGTATACTTAGTTTAAGTATATGCTAACCCAATATGTAAACACTAGTTGTTGTAAATATATTTAAATCATAAAATCACTTATACTTGTTTTAGTGTTTTATGTGAAAACGTAAGTGTGTTAGGAAACTATTAACTCAAACCATTTACGTATTCTATTTGTTTCGTTAAAATGATTTTACGTTTGTTATCGACAAAACATTGAAGATCGTAAAATATAAATAAACATTTTACGACTTATTTGTATTAACAATCTCCCCTTTGTTGATGACAAAACATAAAATTATTTTAAGAAAAAGCTAAAATTTGTAAAAGTTTGAATTTGTAGTTTTACTTTCTTCTCCCCTTTTGTCGAAACAAAAGTGTTAAAAGAAACTAACACAATTTTTAAAAAATATGTAAAAATGTAAAGAGAGCAAGTGGCGGAATGGTACTGTTTTAACTCTCCTTGACGAGTCCATCCTTTGAAAGAGCGTCAAGGACATGACGTAAAATAAACTAATTGTGTTTGCAATTATGTTTGCAAATGGTTCGTCTAAGTGACGAGAACGTGCTCCCCCTTGAAGATTGCAAAGTTGCAATGGGGTGTCATGAAGTATAGTCCAAAATCGGATTAAGTTGCAAATATTTTTACAATTTCGTTTGACACAAAGCTCCCCTAGCTTTATGGTGTCAAAATCTTCATGTGTTATTTTGAAAGTCTACAAAGTAAAGGTTAGAAAACAAGAGTATAGTGCATAATTTCCTGCAAATAAAACTCAAGTTAGTAGAAATTTGTGCTTGATCCACGGATCCCACGGTTCCCTTCTTGGAGGGATCCGCTAGGCATTTTGTAGGATCCGGCTATCTGGTGACAGTTTCTTCAGCAGTGAAGATGTGTCAAACAATGCTAGTGTGGAGATAATATATGTGCAATAAAGAGCACAATACAAAATAATCAAAGCATATAAATGTTCATTCAATAAAATAAGAGATAACCAAACAAATCTCTAAAACTAAGAGAATGAACTAGGACATACAAGTACCACTAAATACTAACTAGTTACTAGACTTAAAATGCTACAATGTGCATGAGTCTAGGGATGAGTGGACTTGTTGATTTGATCCAACTTTGCAAGAAGATGATTAAACATGAAATGTATCTCATTTCGTGCTTCTTAAACAAGTCCTTGAGTGTTTATACAATTTGGACAATTATTGTCTTGGTTTGAACTCGGAGGGAAATGGATATTTTGAGGAGGCTCAATGTGTGTTTGCGGGTCTTCATTTTGAGAGGTAGGAAGAGGTTCTAAAAATGAGGGTGGTAATGGAACTTCTTCCATATGATCAAGGTTGTTCCTTGTCTCCCATGATGGGCTAGTTGGTGTTGTAGGTGGTTCCCTATTTAATGAAAAGGTTGGTGAATGGGAGTTTCTTTGTGGTGAATGAAATAATGAATAGATGTTTGGGTGAGGGAGAGGCTCATTCAAGGAATGTAGACCATGCTCAATGAATGATGGTTTTGATGGCTTGCTAGAACTATTCAACTTTGGTTTTGAGCTAGAGGATCCTTTCTCTAGTCCGAAAGGTTTGATACTAATCTTTGCGGTTCTCTTGGACTTTGTTGGTTAAGTTTGATGGGATGGGGTTCTAGTAACATTATCTCTAGTGGGGGATGTTTCGGTGGAAGATATTTCATGGATCATTTGACCCTTTCTTTTGGTTGATCCTAAGGTTGTGGAGTTGTTGCTAAGAGTCTTAGTCATGGTGATGATGATGCTAATGTGAGCTTCTAATTGCTGAGTTTTGAAAGGTGAGTGAGGATGGTGCCTTAAACCTAAGGTTGTTTGGTTTATAAAGGATAATTTGAATTAGGAAATTAAATTCTTGGCCACTTAGAGGACTAAGCATGCTCTTGAGGTTTTGATCAGCTCTAGGAGGATAATTAATGAATGCTAAAAGTGGTTAGAGAACCAAAGGTGACTTGAATTTGAATATGAAAGGCGATTTATGCTTTACGCATCTACGGATCTCGCGGATCCTCTCGTGAGGATCCACTGGTTAAAGACCGAGGATCCGCTATCGATGTGATGTTTGGGTGAAATCATTATGCTTTAGTAAGGTTTATTATTAATGGATTTTGAGATTTTAACTTAATTTTGAAGTCTTTAGCTGTTGGATATCTTAAATCCTCAACCATAACAAGTAATGGTGCTTAATGATGGGTTTGGCCAAGAAAATTGACCTTGGCTAGTCTAACTATATGTTTGACAAGGATTCCATTTAATTTGATGTGGAGAAATGGTGACAACAAGTCCTAGAAGTCAGATGATGTCCTAAGAGGAATTTACTAAAATCTTTAAAAAATAAAAAGAAATGAAAAACTAATTTTTGAGCCTAATTTTGAGTCAAAGATGATTTGAAATCAATTTGCTAAAATTGAAGGATAGACCAAAATAAGTGCTATCAGACGTGATAGATAATGTGTGAGTGTTGGAGCGAAATTATGGTGAGTTTTGACTAGTTGAAAAAAAATACTTCGAAAATATATCCTAGATAAGCTATGGATGAGAGTGAGGTTTTCAACTATCTGAGGAAGACTTAGTTGGCTCTAGTATCTTATGTTTGACTTGTGTGAGGTGATCTAGTAGACTATTTTGATGTAGGCAAATCTGTATTACTTATCAGATGCCACGGATCCCGCGGTTCCCTTATGGGAGGGATCCGGCTAGTTCAAAAGCTGGGATCCGCCAACTGCAGATCAGAGAGCTTTCAGGAATTGTGCAACTTTGCACTTAATAGTAAATGCCTTTCCTAGTTGTTTCTATAGGGACTAGATGCAAGACCATATCTAATATAATGTATATCAAGTTAGGAAGAGCAAGAATTCCTAGAATGAGTGATGACGACCACTCAAGGGGTCGCAAAATCTCATTTTCCAAATACCTAAGTTAGGATTGTTTAGTGCCAAGATATGGCGATACCTACATACTACGAGCATAGTTAAAGTGTTACAAGCCATTTTTTGAAATTGTTCAACATACATTTGGGTCCTAAATTCTTACCTCTCTTCTCCTTCTCATCTTCACCCATCCTCCACTCTTTATCAAATTATCTTCACTTCTTCTTCCTCAAGAAATTGGCGAATCATTTGAAGATTCCCTTGGTTTGTTGCCATTCGGGTGATTCATTAGGGATGTTTGGCAATTGGTTAATGTAGTCCAAGGGGTCAAGATCGATATTTTCGAGTGGGTTGCTACTACTCCCTTCACCTTATCCTTGCCTCTCCCTTTCGTCCGAGGAATCCGTGGGTGGGTGTGGCCTCTTGCCTTCCACCATAAACCTTGTTGTTCTACCCTCGGTTAATGGTACCATAACCTTATTGCAAAAGCTATGATCAAAGGATTGTGGAGAAGGGTCTAATGCAAAGATGAATTTGGCAAGACGGGTTAGAAGCATTGCATACGGAAGCACCATCTTGTCCATGCTTCTTACACTTGCCATTCTCTTGACCATGTAGTAGGCAAGGTTAAACCGAGTATTGGTCACTAGGCAATAGATCATGAAGCTTAGACATGCGTTGGGGTGGTCCTTGTTTCCTACTAGGCACACCACATTTCTCTTATCACATCTTCCCATTTCCTATACAATCCATACATTTCCGAAAGCTCCATTTGAAAAGGATCCTTATAGATCACTTTTGACTTCCTTGTGACTCTTGATGGTGATTCTCTTGGCATGAACACGGTGTCCCTCACCGTGGTTGCTTCCGGGATCAAGGTGTTGTAGATATCATGATTATCAACCATTGTGTGTAGTTGTTCCAAAGACCATTCATTGGAGTACATACAAACGCCTAGATATGGAACCCATATAATTCTTCCAAACTCTATAAGTGAAAGACTAAAATCTTGCTCATTGATGGTGAATTCAATTGAGATGGACCCGTCATCATTTCTAATTATACCCATTGTCTTGTAGAACTCAAGCACAAAGACCGGGCAAATTTGCTCGTTTATATCCAATAAACAATCAAACACAATAGTTCCAAATACTTCCCTTATGTCGGTATTTGCAAGAAATGATGGATCAACAACTCTACCTTCATGAAAGAGTCTCCTTTCAAGCAACTTAAAGGCTTTCCTATCGTCCGGACTTAATCCATTTTTCCTATGGTACATGGGTATGTAGTGAGCGGTGTCTTGGTAATCTTGTTGCTTGTTGCTTGGCATGATGTTCCTAAATAATACAACCACAATGTGGTGTTAATTGTGAATAGTAACCTAGAGGGTTTGATCACAATTTTGCTCTCATCATCTTTGTTAAGTTCAAGAAATGTGTTTAATTTGTATTAACAATGTTAATTCTTTGATTTAGATTATCTTAGAAAACAATGTGGTGACAAATTATGATAAACCCATTTGAGCCCAACTTTTAAAGATGAATAAATTGTAATCTTTTAGAAATCAAGGAATTAAATTAACAATGTAGTGAAGATAGTACTTACACAAGTGATTGTTAAACTATAGAGGAATGATCAAATTGCTCCTATGAACAGTACATGGGTTTTTGTTCGTGAGTCTTTGAGGTGAGTATTATTATGGAACATCCACAGTGATCATTCTTGAGCATATACTGTCTTCTGTTGCACGGATCCCGCGGATCCCTCTCATATGGGATCCGGCTAGTATAAACTTAGGGATCCGGCATGACAACAAAAGTCAGCTAAAAACTTCCTTGATAACTTTGGTTTGGGAGTTCTAAAACGCCTAGTGTTTTGGTGTTAAGGTTCTAAAACTTGTGGTTTGAGGTTTTGACGATTTAATACTATTCCTATTGAACGAGGTTCCCTTTTTAAGAATTGGTCTTAATTCTTGAGAAGCTTTTCAAACATTATAATAAAATCCCATTTTATCATAATAATATAAGAAGTTTCACATGGATATTTATTGACATAGATGAAGTGTCAATAAATGCTTTGTGATGAATAATGATTGGGGTTATCGAATAACCAAGATGTCATTATTACGAGTTTGGTAATGTAGTCTATATAAATAAGTCGAAAAATACTATTTAGATGATGACTATAATATGAATAACTACTAGAACAATTACTAATAAATCATGCAACTAAGATTTTAATATTAACAATAAAGGTAAGTAATTAAAGATCATACCTTTGCCAAATATTCATTTTTAGAAAAGGAATATTTAGATGTTTTGTGATCTTCTTGGAATCTCCAGATTTATGTTGTAAGAATAATAAACATTCTTTTTGCGAAAAGAAATATTTAGATAAATTCATTATGATCTTCTTGGTAACTCCAAATCCAAGTATGGATAATGCTTAAGAGAAAAAAAAATGTTAGATGTTAGGAATTAGAAATTCCCGGTATTAAAGAGTCGGTCACCTCAAGTATATGTAATCGTTAGAAAGCTCGTAGTCGTAGTTCTTTTAAGTTAAGTAGTAATTTAGTTTTGTAACACCGTGGAGGACGGACGGGTCTTTACCCTTGTATGCACGATCCATGGCCCAAAGTGTGGCGAGTTATGTAAGACTATAAATACTCTACCTTCCAAGGTAGAGAGTTGGAGCTAATAATAATATCTTTCACTTTCTCTCACTAAGTTCCTAAACCTCTAACTTTCTCTCTAGAATTCCATCTATATGCTACTTTGTGTTATGGTTTGATGTGTATGTGAAAAGTTATATCTTATAATTGGTATCAAGAGCCATGGTTAGATCATATCTTGCACATCTTTGGATTTATAGTGGTTTTAGGTGGTTTTGAGTTTGAAAAGTTTAGTGGTTTTGCATCATTTGGTTGATTTCTTGTGTTAAAGTTTGAATTTTGTTGGTACTTTTATGTTTAGAATCATCAAAAGTGTTTAGGTTTTCATTTGGTAAGCTTGAATCATCTTGGTTGGGTTGTTTTGGATTGAAAAGTGATGTTTATATGGTTTTCAAGCTAGCGACTTAGCTCACGGAATAGTTTCTTGGTAGCGACTTGCTTCACATTTTGTAGCGACTTACGGTGTTGAAGGTAGCGAGTTAGATCTAGCGAGTTAAAGTACAAGTAGTGGACTCTCCACTACGGGTAGCGACTTAATGGTAGCGACTTGGTGCGTGGCGAGTTGCTCTTTAGCGACTTGCATATCTAGCGACTTGTGTGGCAATTGTTGCCAAAATTTGGCTAGCGACTTGATGCATAGCGAGTTACTATAGCGACTTGCTTTCTATCTAGCGACTTGGGATTCTAGCGAATTAATTGGTAGCGACTTAGTGCATTTGTTTCTAGCGACTTAGAGCTTTATCATCTAGCGACTTGAGTGATTGTTTACGGTTTTCTCTTGATTTAGTAAAATCCATGAAAGAATCTATTTCCGGTTTAATCATTGAGTTATAAAATGCCGTATAATCATTAACATGTCTACCAACGTCCCTCATCATCTCCACTTTGTTGGGGATGTACAAGCGGTGGCTCGGATACTCGTCCACCCATGCTTGCCAGAGGCCGACTACGATTCTTGGGCTCAACGAATCGATTGTATTGCCTTGGAAAGGAAAATGGTGTCAACATCCTCAAATCCATTGATGAAGGACCATATCGGGTTGAGGCGACTAGAGACATACTTGATACTAATGAAGATGGTACTCTGTTTACGGAATGGGCGGACCTAAGATGTACGATGAGCTTGATGATAAGGAGAAAAAGAGATTCGATGCGGATATCGGGGCTTCAAACATTGTTCTTTAAGGTCTTCCTAAAGACATCTACAAGGCGATCAATCATAACAACGATGCAAAGGTGTTTGGGATAACGTTAAGATGCTTCTCTCGGGTTCGAATTAACTATGGAAGATGAGAATCCCAACTCTATGACCAATTTGAGCACTTCAAGATGAAACCGGATGAGAGTGTCTATGAGTACTATGTGAGATTCCATAAGTTAGTGAATGACATGAGGAACATCGAATGACTATGCCTAACATTAATTTGAACTCAAAGTTTGTGAACAACATGAATCCCGAATGGCACAAGTTTGTCACGGTTGTGAAGCTCACTAAAGGTTGAAGAATACAAACTATGAGCAACTCTATGCCTTCCTCCTTGAGAATGAGAGACATGCCATGTTTGAAAATTGATTCTCAATCGGTTCAAAACCAACGAGGAGAGACAAGCTCGTCTAATGACTCAATGACCTTCTACTCAAACATCGGAATCACAACCAAAGCATCACAAGTCATACCCTTGGGAATGGTAATCACAAACTCATTCCACGATCCCATGTTCAAACAAGGCGATCTTTGATGCACACGTGGGTAACATCATCAATCAACTAGCTCTTCTCATTAGTCAAAACATGAATTCTCCCACAAACCAACAACAACCTCGAGCGCATCTAACCCACATAATCAAGCCATTGTTAAAGATGGAAGGATCGTGGTGCAACGATTCGGGAAAGACGATATGATCGGGGAAGAGGTGGAGCGGGAGAGGTTATGTTGGAAACCGTAATCGAGGAAGAAATGGTAACCAAGGTCAACCTAAGCCAATCAAATGCTATAACTATGGTGGTGAAGGACACATTGCAAGGCGCACATCTCCAAAGCGTCCACGAATCGCCGATTACTTGAGATAAGATGTTGCGGCACAAGCTCGGGACAATGGTGTTGCGTTGGATGAAGAGGAATTCTTTGTTTCTTCTTGAGGGCAATGCCAAGACCTATGATGCAGATGTGGATGAGCGACCTATTCGGGAGATAGGTCACAATCATCGAACGCCTTTCAAGTCGCCGGCGTGATGCATACGACTACGATGTAGATGATGGACCTACTACACACACAATCTTTATGGCTAGCATCTCTCCAATGGTTTCTCCCAAGATTTCTTCTTCACCACAAGTCGGCCCATCCAAGGACAAACTCATCTCGAGGTATTAAAACTATACGATGATCTTGATGTGCAACGGATGCATGACAAAGTACAATCAAGCTGAAACTATTGAATCAAATGTTGAAAATATGGGTAATAACAATATTGTCCCATACGATCAATACGTGAAACAAAGTGAAAGTGAAGTTGTACCAAGTGATGCATCTTCTGCATCAACAATGACTATGTCTTTGATGAATACTGCGCATGTGCTCCGATGATTCCATAATTTCGAACTAAATGCCTATAAGGGCGTGTTGCTATTTATGAACAACGTGCAAAATTTGAGTTGACCACTCGTGAGCGGAAATGGATGTCCAAGTGAGTCTGTAATTAGAAAAAGTAAGTTTAGAGAAGAAGTATTGAAACAAGAATTAAATTCCTTGCAAGAAAAACTTTCTAAAACATTAAACAAAACAAGAACTTCAAGAAAATGTGAAAATGCTTAAGCAAGAATTTAATGCAAAGGAATCAAAACTCTTGAGAGATTTTTCTAATCTGAAAACTTTGAAAAACAAACTTGAAAACAAGTTGTACATACAAGGAAACACCATTCGATTGCTCACATGGTCACCAAACATCGAGTCTTAAGCGATAAGCATAGCATTCCCTTGTTGAGGAACCAAATCCGAGGTAATTAAGAAGGCTAGAAATGCTCATAAGGTGCTTTATGATGGTGATGAAATCCTTAAGCCTGAGCGAAACCTAGTTGCGTTGAGTGCTGAGGAAGATAAGATATTAAATGAAATCACTAGGAAAAGATGAATAAGAAACAAAATGATCCCAAATGCAAAGAGAAAAACATAATCATCTCTCCTCATGATTACAAGAAGGAAAACTGGATTTCCTTGAACAAGTTTAAGCCTCGAATTTGTTGACTCCAGAACAAGTCTTACGGAAAAGGATTTAGATAAGTAAAGCGGAAAACATTATTGAAACAAACCTCCCTTTTGAAAATGCCTAGAGCATTGTGTATCCTCCTAATACACCAATGCATCTTGTTCCTAGAACAATTGCCACTAAAAGCAAGACATTAATTAGCCAATCGTTATATTTCAACTATTTGTTGATTTTGAGAAAACTTGCAAGAAAAGGATCACACCCTTGGTATAAGCGAAGGAGAAAGAGGTTTTGAACAAATGAAAGAATGTTATTTAAGCGAGGTCATGCCTTCTTTAAACTTCTAAAGATCACTTTGAGAGTCTTAAAAGGGGTAGAAAGCGACATTAAGGGTATGGAAAAGGAATTTGATGCAATGGTTGTTGAAGTTAGTGACTATGAGCGTGCACTAAAATATAATGAGATTGAGAGAAAGAACACACATACATTAAATGAGAATCTTATTCTTGAATGTGTTGCTCAAGATGTCTTTTCAACGCTTCAAATTGCTCTATTAATGCTTCCAAATTTCATGAACTATCGTGGCCTGAAAGTCTCCCATGATCGTGTCATTGAGCTTGAAAAACTAATTCTAAACTAATGAGAAAATTGAACTGGATGATCATGACAATTTGGTTAAACATTTTCTAAACTAGAAGTTGAGTATTTTAATCTACAACTAAAATATCAACATCTCAAAGAAAATATCAAAACTTCAAATATCAAGACATCTTGGATGCTCGAGTTTGATGCGGTTTTCAAATTAACAAAGCGAGATGAGCAGATTCAAGCTCGGTGTAACACGATCGAGAAAGTTGAAAGCCCAAATCTCTCAATTAAAGGGTCAAGCGAACAATATGACGAGGCTCCCAAATGCCTCCTCCTTTAGATTCTCGAATTCTCAAACGTTTCATCTTCAAAACCTAGTAAATGCTTTACAAAGGAAAGCGAAAGTTTTCTAGAAGAAAATGAAAAGGTTAACGTCATTTCAATGAGTTATTTGAATCAATTAAAGTCACTCAGTAACAAAACAACGAACAAATAGCTTCATTGCAAAAGGAAATTGAGAATCGAAGAGTCGGTAAAAGGAAAATGCCAATGATCAATGGGAGAATGGTGTATCTAAGGCTCACTCGGTAATAAATATGCTTTATCTGTGACATATGTCCCCTCATCGAGGAACAACAAACTTGCCATTCAAACATATTTCTCATCCCTTAAGGATTGCCTAGAATATATGTGTGAGATTGTTGAAGAGGATAAGCTAGAGAAACCACATGATAATGCAATTGGACATGCATGCTTATATGCCAAACGATCTCAAGAAATCTTAGAATGCTTGATCACAATATGCCCAAAGACATTAGGTGAGAGTTAACCCTTTGATTCCATGCTCGATGCCTAAGGCCAAACATGACATGCACTCGATTCCCAATGGCTTGAATGTGAGGAGTAGTGTACCATTGAGTACCAGATTCTAGATCATCAATGCTAGGAAAGTGAACTCAAATGTGCCTTCTAGGAGTACTAGTCTCGGTACCTCTAGCGTTAAGAAAGTGAACCTTAGTGCACTGCATGTAGTTCAGATCGGCACATCTAAGCGGTGATGCAAAGAGTAGTAAAACAAACTAATGTTCCCATTCCCTCTACAGAGTGTCGGTGACATTAAAGGGAGCGGTCAAAGTCTCAAGACAATACAAGGAATGATAGGACCTCGCAAGCTAAGAATGCCTTTGGAAAAGATAGAAGAACAATCTAGGAACTTTAAGTTTGAATCGAATAAAGCGAATCGTGTTGATTCTAGTATTAGCCATAGGCGTCTTGTAATTAATTCAAATTCGATACTATTTGCAAACCTTGTCTTGATGATTGCTTGAATTACATTTCTAATCATGGATGTGATGTTAATGTTACGCTAATGATGTTAATTGTCCGATTAATTTTGTTAATGCTAAAATTCATGCTAAAAAGGCTAAAAGGCAAAAGCGAAGAGAGCTAGAAAACAATGGAAACCCGGGAAGAACATTCGGTGAGAATAGGATTTTATTGGATACCATTGGTCATAAGACTAATCGATAATGCCCACTAGAAAATGGATGCCTCTTGGTAGAACTATTCCCTTAAGAAGTGGTCACTTTGTAAATAGGGCTATCTGAGACACTAGTATTGCATCTATTCACAATGATTCCATTACCTCATTTTACGATATGAATCGTCTATTTACGATGTGGGTGGTCCAACCATTGTAACTAACCAAATGGAACCCATTCTTGCATGGGGATCCCAATTATCCATTATCCATTCTTATGCGTGTTCAGCTGCGGATCGTTCAAATGGATTACGTGGTACTGGACTCAGTTGTTCCAACATATATTTGGAGACGGTCATGGTTCATGAACTTCGTGAGCAAATTCATCGAGACTATTAGATTTGGTAATGATCATTTCGGTGCTATTATGGGTTATGGAGATTATGTTGTTGGTGATAGTGTCATCTCTAGAGTGTATTATGTGGAAGGTTTAGGTCATAATCATTCTCTGTTGGTCAATTTCGTGACTCGATCTAGAAGTAGCCTTGAAAACATACACCTTCGTTAGAGATCTTAATGGTAAGGGCTGTTGAAAGGAACTCGTGGCTCAAACCTTTACACCATCTCTATCGATGACATGATGAGGGCCTCTCAATCGCTTGTTATCTAAGGCTTCAAAACAAAGTCATGGTTATGGCATCGTCGTCTCAATCACTTGAACTTGGCACCATCAACGATCTTTCGAAAGGACTTAGTTGTAGGTTTACCTAGACTAAAGTATGAAAAGGATCATCTTTGTTCAACATGTCAATTGGGAAAAAGCAAAGTATGCCCATAAACCCAAACCTACTAACTCATCACGAGTTCTTCATATGATTCATATGGATTTATGTGGACCAATGAGGGTGCAAAATATCTTTGGGAAGAAATATGTGTTAGTTGTGGTTGATGATTACTCTAGATTCACACGGGTCAAGTTCTTAAGGACAAAGGATGAAACTCGATATCATCATCAAACTCATCAAGCACCGGAGTTAGACTTAACAAAGCGCCGTAATTATCGAGCAGACAATGGGCGGGTTTGTCAACAAACAACTTAGTGAATTCTATGAAAGCGTTGGAATCGACCATCAAAGAAGTGTTCCACGAACCCCTCAGCGAGCGGTGTAGTTGAAAGGCGAAATCGTACCCTTGTTGAATTT
Organism: Chrysanthemum lavandulifolium; assembly: GCA_022545495.1. Classification (NCBI taxonomy): domain Eukaryota; kingdom Viridiplantae; phylum Streptophyta; class Magnoliopsida; order Asterales; family Asteraceae; genus Chrysanthemum; species Chrysanthemum lavandulifolium. The sequence goes on along the minus strand of CM040238.1, from coordinate 41,227,141 downwards.
GCTAGAACAATCTTGATCTACTCAAAGGTTCCAATGTTTCTCGGGTGAAGCAATTGCCCTTGCATGCTACACACAAAATCGTTCACGATTCACACCATTCATGGAAAAACTCCATATGAACTTGTCCACAACGAAAACCTAATCTATCTTTCCTTCGTGTGTTTGGTGCCTTGTGCTATCCAACTAATGAGGGTCAAGACTTGGGCAAACTTAGGGCTAAAGGCGACATTGGAGTATTTGTAGGATATGCACCAAACAAAAGGGATACCGAATCTACAACAAAAGAACCGAAATATCATGGAAACAATTCACGTTACGTTTGATGGTGACGGTCAAATGGCTCCTGGACACTCCACTCATGACCCGCACTTCAAGAAACTCCATATGTACCTCCATCCGAAGATGATGTAAAGAAATTGTTTGATCCTATGTTTGATGAACTGTATGATTCAATTACTAATGAGGTCTTGATCCTACCACAAGAGGTTGCTCATATTCCGATGAATGAAGTCAATCCTTGGTCTCAATATCTTTAAGTCAAGAAGCACTGCTGCGATCCTTTAGTCTCATCAACAAATCATCATTCTTCAAATGTACATCATGGAAATGTTTACGCATCAATGATGAAGTTAATCCCTTTGCTACTCCGAAGATGCTCCATTTGAAAACATATTTGCTACTCACGAATCATCATCGAACCATCTTCTTGAGGAGACATCGACTCGACTACCTCGGTTCCTCAACAAATGCCACATGAACACCTCGGAAAATGGACTCACGATCATCCATTAGACAACATCATTGGTAATCCCTCTCGTCTGTATCAACACGGAAACAACTTGCAACCGATGCCTTATGGTGTTTCTTCAACTCCGTACTATCAAAGATCGAACCAAAGATGTTAAAACCGCCATGAATGAAGACAATTTGGTTCAATGCTATGCAAGATGAAATTCATGAGTTTGATCGTCTTGATGTATGGGAGTTAGTACACGCTCGAGGCGTGCTATGATTATAGCTCTAAAATGGATCTTCAAAGTAAAACTTGATGAGCATGGTGATGTGTTGAAGAACAAGGCTCGATTAGTTACTAAAGGATATCGTCAAGAGGAGGGTATAGACTTTGAAGAATCTTTTGCTCGAGTTGCTCGAATCGAGGCAATCGAATCTTTCGGCTAATCTTGCTAGTAAGAACATGGTAGTTTATCGAGATGGATGTAAAGACGGCATTTCTTAACGGAGATCTTAAAGAAGTCGTCTCGTCGCCCAACCCGAAGGATTTGTGAATCAAGAGCATCCTACCCACGTTTATCGTTTGAAGAAGGCTCTTTACGGTTTAAAGCAAGCTCCAAGGGCATGGTATGATACATTGTCAAAGTTTCTTCTATCAACCGGATTCATCAAAGGAGCGATTGATCCTACATTGTTCACCGAAGTCGAGCAAACATTTGATTCATGTTCAAATTTATGTTGATGATATTATTTTGCCTCGATGACCCAATGGAATGTGATCGTTTTCAAATGAAATGAGTTCAAAGTTTCAAATGTCAATGATGGGACAAATGTCATTTTCTTGGGATTACAAATTTCACAAAGTCCGGAGGCATTTTCATAAATCAATCTAAATATGCAACAGAGATTTTAAAGAAATTTGGATTTGATTCATGTGACCTGCTGACACCCCATGATTGACCGAACCAAACTAGATGAGGACCTCTCGGGATCATGATTGACCAAGCGAAATATCGGAGTATGATTGGATCCACGATGTATCTCACGCTAGTAGACCGAGACATCTTGTTCTCAGATGCATGTGTGCTAGATACCGGCTAAGCCTACTAAAAAGCACCTTGAAGCGATTAAGCGGGTCTTCGGTATCTCAAGGAACCATCAATATGGGACTATGGTACCGAAGGACACCGGTATGTCACTAACGGCCTATGCGGATGCCGATCATGCGAGTTGTCAAGATACACGTCAAATACGTGCGGAGGTGCTCGGTTTTGGGTGATAAGCTTGTGAGTGGTCTTCAAAGAAGCAAATGAGTACTTCTATTTCTCTCTAGGTGAATACATAGCCATGTCATCTTGTTGTGCTCAAATCTTATGGATGAGATCTCAATTATCGACTATGGCTTTGAATTCAACAAAATCCTCTGTCTTGTGATAATAAAGTGCTATTGCTCTCATGCAACAACGTTCAACACTCAAGAGCAAAGCATATCGACATTCGACATCATTTCATCGAGGAACAGGTGGAAAAAGGTGTGGTGGAACTATATTTTGTGAGGTCCGAATATCGGTTAGCGACATCTTCACCAAAGCTCTTCCAAGAGAACGTTTTGAGTTTATTCTTCCACGACTTGGTTTGAAAAGCCTCCAACCGAAACTCTCAAACGTCTTGAGGAGGAAGGCGAGGAGTAAAGGTCTTTCTTCATCTATCTCTTGTACATATATATTTGAAAAACAAAATAAAAATTATAAAACCTTCAAAAATCAAATAGAAAATATAAAACTTCAAAAAAAAAAAAAAAAAAAAATCGAAAAATCTTCAAAAATATTGTCATTTTGTCATGTTTCTTCGGTTCGATAATATCTCGGTCTTTGTCTTTGTCATTCAAAGAATGACACGGGACTTTAGATGTTTTCAAAACCAGTTTTAAAAAAAATTGAGAGAAAGAGAAATGGCTTATTGTCATCTTGAGCAATAACCGGTTTTAAAAGAAAGAACGAGCCATGTTTTATCATGTTTTCAAAATTCCATGCTCGATTCTATAAACATTTATCTTGAAAACTAAATGCTTTGAAAAATAACTCAATCTCTATTTTGATAATCATCGGGACTTATTTGTCAAAATTCCTATCTCTCAATCAACAACCTATGTCATTGATTGAGGGAGAATGATTTCAATTAAATTAAAAGTTATTTAGCATTAAATTGTTTTCAAAAGATGTACATGCATGTTTTATCAATGGAGTTTAAAGTCTTAAAATCCGATCATTATCGATTAAAGCTTTCATAATCAAGTCACATTTCTCCTTAAAAGCTTTCAAAATCAATTTAAATCTATAAGAGATCACAAATCTCAAATGATTTGATAATTGTGATCGGGGAGAATGTTGGATTTAAAGCGATAATTGGTAAATGGTTTTATAAGGATGTACAATGGTTTTATAAGGATGTACATGTTGTCCTTCTCACATGTGACAAGCGATTTCAAGAAATCTTAGAATGCACATGTTGAGGGAGCACCTATCTTAAAACCTATGATTTGAAACGTGATCATTTATCCCAATGTGCGAGTTCCCTCTAGTATGTGCAAAACTCTTTTCTAACCTCGAGGCACATATTGAGGGGCGAATTTATGGAAACCTCATCCTTCTGGAAATGCTATATCTACTTGATTTGTTGAAGGAAGTGATGTTGATATCTTTTAGAAAATGGTAATCAAAAAGTTAATTCTTTCTCTTGCCTCCGTGTGCAAAACATTTTCAAATACTTGATGCACATGTTGAGGGAGTTCTCGTTCTAAAATATCAAAACAATTCGGTACAAAATGCTTTGATAATATATCACAAGTATCCGAATTGATTTTCAAATGGTTTTCAATTGGATCCAATGGCGGACGAACAATACCAAATAGACCGACCAACTTTACTTTATGTACGGTGATATAAGGATGATAAGGTTAGGTATGTGTTCCCATGATCCGCTGAATCGGAGGGATCTACCGAGGACAATCCACTAGTTAGTGTAGAAGTCCTTAGATACGATGATAAAAGGAGAAAAATGAGATATGGGAAGAGTGCGGATGAGGCGAGCTAGTCTTGGAATAAACCCAACAAGGTTCTAGTGATGAAGTCTCGGTAAGCAATGAAGGGGTTGAAGAATGAAAAGAAATGAATGATAAATGGGTGAAAAGAAATAGCCCTCCATCAATTCAACCTTAGGGCGATGAAGGGTTCAATACATATGCTCTTGGTGTTTACTAAGGTAACATCGGTATTGAAGACAAGACGTCATGGACCCGGTGGACGACCGCACTACAACTTCCCAAACCACTCAAGTTCCTCTTAAAAGGGCTTGTTTCATTCTCACGGGAACCGACATTATCTATCGACTTTCTCTTAGAGATGGTTGATATTGAAGAAAGACCTCTCCATAGTCTCCGTCATAGGATCCAAATATGCACAAATTGAGTCTAGAGCCACGAGATCATCAATAAATCTCATTAGGACACTTTCAATGAAGACTCTCTGTTTCACACAATGTGGAAAGAGATTATATCTTGAGTCCTACGCATTATCCTTGTGGTATTGCCGAACATCGAGTAATGTGTTTACACACTCACAATGAAGATGGAAAGCCTTCGAGCCAACATCAAACAAGCTCACGGTAGGTGGCATGTGAGATCTATTATATGGATCAACCATGTGACAACCTGAGAAGAAACAATGGGGCGATTCAATTTCTTGAATCAATCACGGTTCGAGTTAGGGATTGACGGATACCTTTGAAAAAACGGTCTTTGTGCTTATAAACTCTTTTCTTTAGCACATCGACCGTGTACTCATTTTTCAAACCAAAAGGTATTTTTATGATTGATAATTGATTTTCAATAAAACCTTCGTTGTATTGCAAAAACAATTTCTATTGAGCAATACACGATTGTTTTTCAAATCTCTTTTCATCAATCGATGGACTTAAAATTATTGGTTCACTCACTCCGTGTTGTCTTCTTTGAGATGTTCGGTTTGAGAACGGCTAGAACAATTGCGAAACCACATCAAGGAAATTCTTGAATTATACGATCACAGCGGTATTTATCTTGATCAGCGGGGAACCGTGGGCGTGTACCTCAATTCAACGAAAGTGATCAAAGACACTTTCGTGCGAATTTGTTGCTAAGCTGTTGTATGCGAGTCGCCCGACGTTTGCGGTGATCGAATGAAGCGGTCAATCCATAGCCGCATGCTCACTTAACACATTCATCTCAAAAGAAATCATGATTAGTGCATCAATGGCTCGATATTTTCACTCCATGCTTACGCTTTCTGCCGCCAATATCATGAATCAACTAAAGCTTCCGCTACTCGATGAGAAGATATCATGATCCGAATGTGAGCATGTCGGTCCCAAAGTCACAACATCACAAAATACCAACACCACAAAGGATGTGTCAGAGATTGTTGACAGCTGATGATCTCCAAAGATGGCTCAAACTTATCATCACATGGATCAGTAAAAGACCTCCACTTGGAATAACCAAACATGCAATGTGAAGAATCAATGACTACGAGCTCAGGAGCAGAGGACTACATCAAGAATGCAAGATCAATTGTTAAATGTAATATCTGTTTGTATTCAATGTAATTTTGGTACATGATTGAGGTGACCTCCCTTAGAGGGAGATTGTTAGGAATTAGAAATTCCCGGTATTAAAGAGTCGGTCACCTCAAGTATATGTAATCGTTAGAAAGCTCGTAGTCGTAGTTCTTTTAAGTTAAGTAGTAATTTAGTTTTGTAACACCGTGGAGGACGGACGGTCTTTACCAGCTGTATGCACGATCCATGCCCAAAGTGTGGCGAGTTATGTAAGACTATAAATACTCTACCTTCCAAGGTAGAGAGTTGAGCTAATAATAATATCTTTCACTTTCTCTCACTAAGTTCCCTAAACCTCTAACTTTCTCTCTAGAATTCCATCTATATGCTACTTTGTGTTATGGTTTGATGTGTATGTGAAAAGTTATATCTTACATTAGAGCATTCTATCATTGTCCAACAATAAACAATATAATAATTTTTAAAATATGACAAAGATAATCCTTCTTTATAGTTTTCAAACATACATGGATCGTATCGAGTTTTTAAAGTACAACATACTCTAAGAAACTTGGTAACGAAGCTCTGATACCAATTGTGGAAAACTATAAGGGGGGGTTGAATAGTTTTACCAATTTAAAACTTCCTTTTAAATATTTAGATCGACTTATGTTAATCTATTTGGTTGTTTATGTTGGACGTTGATAGATAGATATATAAACGTGTAATGAAAGATAAAGAGTAAGAAGCACATCACCACGACACAAGTTATTTATAGTGGTTCGGCTACAAGGACACCTTCCTTGCCCTACTCCACCCCGAGTCACCTACTCGAGAGTTCGTAAACACTACACCAATCTCCTTATGGAGGAGAAGCCTCACAACGTAAGCAACCTTTTTCGGTACAAAGCTAAATACCGAGTTCCTTCACACCAAGGCGAACCATACCTAACAAAACGTCGCCTACCCTTTATCTGATGCTAGGCTAACCACCGAGTTCTTTCACACCAAGGAGAACTAATCCTATCACAACGTCGCCTACCCTTTATTAGGTACTAGGCTAAGCACCTAGTTCTATTACTATGGAGGAACTACTACCCTTCACAACACAACACCTAATATCAAGGAGATCCTTTCCTTGTTACAATACCATCAAGGATATCACCATCCTTGGAAATAAACAATTACTTATATGTATAACGATGCACCTCATCGATTATACGACCTAGGCATTCTTCCCAAATGCGACTTGATTTGATTCTTGGCATCCTTCACTAATGCCTTAGACAACGCTTGGCACCCTTCACTAATGCCTTCGTCTTGACACCTTTAGCATTCTTCATTAATGCTTTGACACGGATGATGAGCACCTTTCACTAATGCTTTCATCTTGATACTTTCGGCATTCTTCACTAATGCCTTCAACCCAACATCTATGGAGAAAGTAAGAACTATCAACAAGAGAACCTTAGTTATCTTGATGATGACAAACATGGCAACTCATGGACTTGAGCTTGCTCGTCTTCAAAGTGGTGATCTTGCCTTTAAGAGGAACCTAGAAGATCACACAAAAACAAAGACAAACTACATAGATCACTTGGATCCGAGGTTAGAGGGTTATAATACTTGGGGAAGTATGTATGTGAAGTGATAAGTAGAAAGGAAGAAATGGCACTCTATTTATAGAAAATTTCTCTTGTTCCCGGATCCCACGGATCCCTTCCACTTGGGATCCGGCTAGCACAAAGCCGGGGATCCGTGGAACTCCTCTTTACCCATGGGTATTTTTGGTTATGGGTCATGGGTCATGGGTTATGGGTTGATTCATGGTTTTCTTTCTAGATACAATGTATCTTAAGGATACAATGAACTTGGTTAAGTGTACATATAAAACCATGGATTATGGGTCAATACCAATTGCTAGTTTTTACCCATTTTAGTATATACATGTTTTTACCCATTTTAGTATACTTAGTTTAAGTATATGCTAACCCAATATGTAAACACTAGTTGTTGTACAAATGTATTTAAATCATAAAATCAATTATACTTGTTTTAGTGTTTTATGTGAAAACGTAAGTGTGTTAGGAAACTATTAACTCAAACCATTTCGTATTCTATTTGTTTCGTTAAAATGATTTTACGTTTGTTATCGACAAAACATTAGAAGATCGTAAAATATAAATAAACGTTTTTACGGCTTATTTGTATTAACACACGTTTCTCCCCCGTGATGGTTTCGAACTTTCGGAAGCATCATAATGTGTACGACCATTTGCACGAGAAGTTTCTTGTCATAAGCAAAAATCCTGAAATATCATGACTGACGCTGAAGATTCTTGAAAGATTTTGCTTAGACTGTGAAGTATCATAGACATTCTGTGGTGTCGAATATTCCCTGAGAATTGTTGATCACATCTCATCCTTTGAATACCTTGGCAAACATATCATTCACGTATTCTGTCGGCTATTGTTGTGACTACTTGGAGAAGTAAACCCAATATGCCAAACTCGATCATGAAGTAGAATTCCCCAGATTTGTTACTTAAACTTGTACTAATCCTTGTGAAGAAGAAACGGTGTACCCAATGTACAAAACCTCTTGACGTATCCTCAATCGTGTTAGACACGAAGTGATAGTTATACTCGTGCAAATGCATAAACCAAATAAGAGATACCGTATAAACAACCCGTAGACAACTTTGTTCAATAACCAATTCAAGCCGAGACATAATATATTCCGCGAAAATGCATAAACCAAAGTATCAATCCCCATAACACAACAAATCTCAGCAGCATACCCAATCTCATCATCAACTCTCATAACTAAATCTCATCAATTCCAAATCTTGAGAAGTCCATCTTTTGATACATATACTCCAAAGCCCATATAATCAACACAAGAACCCCGTAAGCAATATCCGTACAAAAACCTTGTAGCCATCATTTTCAGTTCACTAATTCGTTCAATGCCGTGAATCTGTATCCTTCGTGAAATATTATGACCAAAACACGATTCATTATCAAATATTATCAAAATTTATTTCCAAAACTAAATTTGGATAATACTTTGATAATCCAATTAGGCATTAGTAACTCAATCTCACCCACCGATATAGCCGTCCAATTATCACATTGATATTACTGACAAGTATATTAAGCCTAGTGAAAAGACAATGAAACACGATCCAATTTCATGTGTACCCAAGTCCAATTGTCCATAACCGGGTATTAAGGCCCAAAAAAAAAAAAAAAACATGAAATCTTGATAAGTGATAACCGGTTATATAAGTCTTGACATACCCTAATTATTCTCACTTATCCTAACCCTAATCTCACGAAAAAATCGCCTCCTTATACACTTCACCACAAGACGCTCCTCTCACCACTTGGTTTACAAACCCTAATACTTATCTCAACAAAATCATTGACCTCCCCTCTCCATATTGTCATCCGCCTCTTTCTCCCATTTCATTCAACTTGGATCACAACTATCCCGAAGCGGATAGCCTCGCCACGGGGATGGCTTGAGGGTTCGTTAGAGGCGACAACGAGATTATATCAAACGTAAACGGTAGGTATAAATTACTTTGATTAACGTTTTTAAATCTTGACCGAATGAGGAAGGAGTGTGACTTTCTAGTCATATCTCATGACTTATTGTTCGAAAAATAATCAACATATGACACCATGATAATTCGATTATGAAATTTGTAATAAACGAGCCAAGCAAATGATATAGCATACTTGTTACAATCATTTCCTTAAGTCGTATATTATCTCTAATTCAGATTTGATTATCTTAAGCATTTGGATATTAAAAAAACTTTAGATCTATGAGGACATGAGGTGACCCAATCTGAGATTGTCGAATCAAGGTAGTAACTTGTCAAATCCAGGTTCACCCATTCTGAGATTGTTTATCATTTCTGGTTGTATTGAGTCACAGAGTCGTGGATCTGTGAGGAGATTATATCGTGTGATACCCTTTTTCTTGATGAATTGTTACACAACGTGATATGAGAACTGAGATCCTTTACTGTATAAGGTTACTTTGAGTCATGATGAATTGGATCTGTGTTGGTCAACAAGTAGCATCTTATGTGACAACCCGTACTTTCAGGTCATTTCTCGACACAGTTCATGTCTCATTATTTCAACATTTTTAGTAAACTTGGTTTACTTGTTTCAAATTCGCGTAACCTTGGAGGTTTAGCGGCGAATTCATGCTCATGACATCACGTACATTTCATATGGATTAAGATTAGTCTACATTTCATTCACATCATGTGCACCTCATTAGTTCATTCACGACATTTTATTTCACATTCAACGCCTAATTTTTATGTTTAATAAACTTTATCGCGTGAGTTATTATTTTAAATATTTAATCCATTACTTTCAAAAATGATCCAGAGGTATTTTTAAACTTACATTTAGTTTATAAAAACTATATTTTGAGTTTACCTAGTGTTCTAAATTTATTTTGTATATAAATTGTTATATTTATATAATTACGACGATTTCCTTAAATTCAACCCGATAAATATTTAGTCACTCAAATCTTTCAAGAAACGTATTTTTATAATTTTTATGACCACAATATATTTTATCTTGACCCATGGAAAAGTTATTTTTATCTAACGCTATCCTAAATACTCAAATGTATACACAATTTACCACATGTCTTCAAGTAATTTACATACAATTACACTTATACATTTAATAATATACAAATGCATCTACTCTTTTTATTTATCAGTTGTGTAGACCAAGCTAGGATGAGTCTTAACATTGATAAATATCTTCACTTATATCTTATTATACTCAAAACCATTTACACATAGAAAAACATAATATCTAGATCAAAAAAAGGAACTCTTCCTCTTTCTCTCCAATATTCGGCAGCCAAGGACCAAAAGAAGAACCATCTCAAGTTTTGAAGATAAAGATTTATTAAACTCTAGTATCATTTGTTTCTTAGGTTTTGTAATACAAACCTCAAGTGATTAGGAAAACCCTTTTGTCCATAAACCTCTTCACTTGCACTAGTAAGCATATTCTTGTCATTTTTATGTTTCCTTGTCATTTTTGGAACTTATATGCATGTTATGTAGTTTATACCATTTATTTCTTGATTTTAAGGTTTTATATACTTATTAGTCATCCTATAATTATTCCCAAGTTATTCTTTGGTCTTGATGGTGATTAGGAACCCATGACACCCTAAGAAGGTGTATGGTAGGATTAGATTAGCTTTGGAGTTGATTTGAAGGGATTAGAAGAGGTTTTGTCCGAGAAAAACTATTTTCGTAAACTATATTTTACGTTCTGTCCTTAAAACGAATTTCTGGAAAAACCCACTGATGGTACGACATTTTGGCCTTGATAATTAGAAAATATACTTTAAAACGAATCCATTGGCCTTTTGAGCGGATAAAAGCGGATTATCTTAAGCCGTGGTGAATTTTTAAAGTTTGACGACTAAACGTAACTTTTCAGAAAATTCAGCATACAGTTTTACATATTTCGGGTCAAAACGAGCCTTAAGCTTCACAAATTATTTCGACTTCTCAAAATATATTAGTATACTTGATACGAAGCTAAGGACATATTTTACGTGAAAGCGGTTTAAAACGACAAATATATGCACGTTTTATAAAGTTGCCGTAAATATTATTTTCGAAAAATGTTATTATTTTTACGTTACAAGTATTTTATTAGCCGTAAGGGCTATGTTTATGCGATTTTAGCCATGATGTGAAACTTTTGGAGCGAGTCGCTTTTAATAAAATCAAGTTCATCGGCCGTATTTTCCAAAACAAAAGCCGTTTGTCAAGCGGAGTCATAGTAAATTATTTACGGATGTTCAAACATTGGCGAAACTCATTTACGCACACAATTAACAAAATCACCAACTTTAGCCTTTGATATCTTTATGATCGAGACCTTTTGGACGAAAACTCCTGAACTGAAACTTCTAGATATCGATACAAACTTTCCAAAACCGTCGAGTTCGTTCTCTAACGATCGACGTACACCATTTTACGACTACTTTTCCGGAGCCATTTTTGTTGATTTCATGATTTTTCCTACGACATTGTTTTGCGACGAAAAATGGTAATTTCACCAAAAATCATTATAAAACCATTGTAGGATGACATTTTGACGTAAAAACATGTAAAGTCATTTTTGAAGGGTCAAGACGTCAAAAGAGTATTTTTCGTCAACGAGTAATATTTTCAAAACCCGTAAATGGTATAAATAACATATGAAGTGCATGCATAACATTACATTGCAACTCATGACATATCATATCATTGATAATAGGTCCCGGTTAACGCATCACATTACATCTCGGTGTACTCACTTTTGTCATCACTTTCGGTTTACCAAGTGAGTTTCGTAGCCCTGCTTTTACTTGTTTTCATAAGCTTTTTGGGGAGATGCATGCTTAACTATATTTTCACAAGTACTTTATATTCTTAAGGATAACTCCTATCACGATTACATCATTTCAAAACCGAATGTTGTACTATATAAATTGTTCATGTTTCGTGCTACGGTTCTCGTCAGTATAACGTTCATCGATTGACTACCGATAATTTGAGTTAAGTGCTATTGATTATGTGCTATTGTTCTCGTCGAGTTAAGTGCTATTGATTATGTGCTATTGTTCTACGTCGAGTTAGGTACTAGTGTGAATTCATTTGACATCATATGTTTGGAACATAAACTACACACATTCAGCGGTGGGTTGTGAACACACAGGTTGCAAGTTTTGTATGGCGGGACTTGGGCGGGTGGATTTACAATGCCTTTGCTACATAAACGATTTTGAAAGTCTTTACATTTCAACGATTTACAATGCCTTAGGCGCATAAACGATTTTGGAAGGCTTTACATTTCAAAACAAACTCTATGAACTCACTCAACCTTTGTGTTGACACTTTTAGCATGTTTTTATCTCGGTATCTAAGACATTCACTTCATGGCATGCATTTGGACACATCATGGAGTCGCGATAATGACGCGTCTCACTTGGGTTTTACGTACTTTAAAACATCGTTTGAATTGTACAAACTTATTTCCGCAAGTTGATTTTCATTTGGGACCTACTTTGTAAACTCGATTATTTTATTAAATCAAGCGATGTATTTTTCAAAGCGACACTTTAGGTCGTTCAATATACTTGTGATTGTGATGTGATGAGTCAATCCCAGAATTCCATTCATTGCCAAAGCAGTAATTTGGGGTGTGATGATTGGTATCGAGCTTGATTATAGAGAACTAGGTTGCATCATTGACCCTAGACTATAACTACATTATCATAGCATCTCATCATTTCATCATAAGTGCGGGTTCACTTCACATGCGGTCACTACATTACATTTTTCGAGTTATTCACTTTCATTTCTAGCGATTGTCACATGGATGCCCTTAAATGCCCATTCCATTATTTTTTTCCCCATACTCTAACGTGGAGAATTTCTTGTCATTTCCTATCACAATTTTTATATCAATTGACTCATCACCGATAACGTCGAATACCGAGATAAACCTTTAAATAGGGCGAAGTCACTCTCACTCCTTTGTTTCACCGCTAACATGTCGAGTTACACTTTATTCACACATGAAGTCTCTAAACCATCATACATTGAAGCACTCACAACACCTCATAACCCATCTTTCGGAAACCGCGATCATTTTGAAACATAATCTCAAACTTATCATTCTTATCACATTTCTTTGGGCGTTTATTATAATATCGGATTTTGCTCGTCTCACATTTCCTCTTGTTTTGAAGAAGATATGGCAATCAAGAAAGCTACGGTTGAAATGACCCAGCGACAATTGAAGTTGGTGAATGATAGCATTGCTAATGCTTTAAGAGTCGAAAGAAGCGATTAATTTCTAACTGCTGAAGAGCAGCGGGTCGCTTTGGCCGCTAGGCTAGTCTTCTCTTGGTAATCCGGAGGATCGGGGTTAAGAAATGTTAGGTACAAAGATTTCAAAAGTGGTGAACCCACTAAGTTTCGAGTCTAGGGGAGCAAGCCGCAATGGTGCGATGGTTTGAAAAATTGGAATCGTATTTTTGCTTTGTAGCTGTCCAGGATGATAGTAAAGTTAAATTTGCTACGAGCACACTACTCGATGGGCGTTGTCATGGTGGAATTCATACGCTCAACCGATTGGTATGGAGAATGCCTTCAAGCTTACGTGGGAGGAATTTAAGAGTTTGGTGACTAAAGTTTTGTCCTCGAGCAATCAAAAGTTAGAGACGGAGTTCTATGAATTGGTCACGATTGGGTATGATATTGACACATATATTCGGAGATTCCAAGAATTGGGCGTGTTATGCCCGTCCATGGTTTCGATAATGAGAAGTTGCTAGAGGCTTTCATCGGGGACTTCCGAAATTATTCAAGGCGATGTGACTTCTTCCTCGACCAAACGATTGAGGAAGCTATTCGATTGACTCAAAAGCTCATGGCCCGAGATAGTGAAGAGGCAAGTACACCAACACCAACCAAAACAACAACAACCCCAACAAGCGCACCAATTACAACAATAACCAAAACAACAACAACGGCGATGACCAAATCGACAACAACAAAGAAAATGGGAAAATGACCGGAAGGTTATGATAACGACAACCAAAACCATAACACTAACCATCACCAACAACATGATAGAAGACAAGAAGTCGTCGGGGTCTATGTTCTTTGCACCAACCGGGGAAGAGCTTATGCGGGAAACTTACTGCGATGCCACCAATGCACGCTACATCATAATGGTCCATGTGGTATATGTTTTTTGTCACAAAGTAGGACACCTTGCTAAGGACCGTAAGGGCAAGACCATAGTTACGTGCTTCGGATGTGGGGAACAAGGACACTATCGGAATCAATGTCCTCAAAACCAAGGTCAACAAGTCGAAGGTGCTCATGGGAATGTATATATGTTGAAGGAGCTCGTCAAGGTATCAACGACGTGGAAGGCGAAGAAGTTCGGAAACTAGCGGTCTTAGTTCTCCTATTGTATTACGTTGTACTAAGTTTATGTCTTTCATCGTATTGAAACTTTATAACCTAAGATGTACTACTTTTGCTAAACCACTTGTTGTAATATATTCCCATCTATCGTACTTTATTTCCTTTCGATTCGATATCATTTACGAGGATTTTAATTCTTTTTACCTTAACTATCATTTTAAGGACACTTCTCCATGTCTTTTCTCCTCGATGTTCATCACAATTTTAACAACGATTGACCCAACACCAAACAAACATATGAGTCGATTAGTCCAAGCATTGCGTAGTTACTCTAAATTATACATAGCCCGATCACCTATGTCTAATTGGGAAGAATCATGCAATGAGGGAGTAGTAGGCTTATATGTGTAAGCAATTCGTGTCGAGCCAAATTTTCAAAAGATTTTCTTCAAACCACTTGTTTCCAGTTTGATCCGCGTGGAGTTCTTGTTTGATGAGTTGCAAAGATCGAGCTAGAAACAAGTCGTTACCTAAACCGATTTAGCCTAATCTCATGACGGTTCTTGTTTGATGAGTTGTGAGATTAAGTAAAAATCGGTTACCAAAAGTCTTTGAGGATTTTGCTCGGGAATGGAAAGTTTGCTACATCAAACCCTAAACCCGATAGACTAACAACGATTGAATTGAATTGGATGAATTCCTTTTTGATGGCGAATGTGACAACCCGTACTTTGGTCATTTCTCGACGCAGTTCATGTCTCATTATTTCAACATTTTAGTAAACTTGGTTTACTTGTTTCAAATCAGCGTAACCTTGGAGGTTTAGCGGTAATTCATGCTCATGACATCACGTACATTTCATATGGATTAAGATTAGTCTACATTTCATTCACATCATGTGCACCTCATTAGTTCATTCACGACATTTTATTTCACATTCAACGCCTAATTTTTATGTTTAATAAACTTTATCGCGTGAGTTATTATTTTAAATATTTAATCCATTACTTTCAAAAATGATCCCGAGGTATTTTTAAACTTACATTTAGTTTATAAAAACTATATTTTGAGTTTACCTAGTGTTCTAAATTTATTTTGTATATAAATTGTTATATTTATATAATTACGACGATTTCCTTAAATTCAACCCGATAAATATTTAGTCACTCAAATCTTTCAAGAAACGTATTTTTATAATTTTTATGACCACAATATATTTTATCTTGACCCATGGAAAAGTTATTTTTATCTAACGCTATCCTAAATACTCAAATGTATACACAATTTACCACATGTCTTCAAGTAATTTACATACAATTACACTTATACATTTAATAATATACAAAATGCATCTACTCTTTTTTATTTATCAAGTGTGTCGACCAAGCTAGGATGAGTCACTTAACATTGATAAATATCTTCACTTATATCTTATTATACTCAAAACCATTTACACATAGAAAAACATAATATCTAGATCAAAAAAAAGGAACTCTTCCTCTCTTTCTCTCAATATTCGAGCCAAGGACCAAAAGAAGAACCATCTCAAGTTTTGAAGATAAAGATTTATTAAACTCTAGTATCATTTGTTTCTTAGGTTTTGTAATACAAACCTCAAGTGATTAGGAAAACCCTTTTGTCCATAAACCTCTTCACTTGCACTAGTAAGCATATTCTTGTCATTTTTATGTTTCCTTGTCATTTTTGGAACTTATATGCATGTTATGTAGTTTATACCATTTATTTCTTGATTTTAAGGTTTTATATACTTATTAGTCATCCTATAATTATTCCCAAGTTATTCTTTGGTCTTGATGGTGATTAGGAACCCATGACACCCTAAGAAGGTGTATGGTAGGATTAGATTAGCTTTGGAGTTGATTTGAAGGGATTAGAAGAGGTTTTGTCCGAGAAAAACTATTTTCGTAAACTATATTTTACGTTCTGTCCTTAAAACAATTTCTGGAAAACCCACTGATGGTACGACATTTTGGCCTTGATAATTAGAAAATATACTTTAAAAACGAATCCGTGGCCTTTTGAGCGGATAAAAGCGGAGTTATAACGAAGCCGTGGTGAATTTTTAAAGTTTGACGACTAAACGTAACTTTTTCAGAAAATTCAGCATACAGTTTTACATATTTCGGGTCAAAAGCGAGCCTTAAGCTTCACAAATTATTTCGACTTCTCAAAAATATATTAGTATACTTGATACGAAGCTAAGGACATATTTTACGTAGAAAAGCAGTTTAAAGCGACAAATATATGCACGTTTTTATAAAGTTGCCGTAAATATTATTTTCGAAAAATGTTATTATTTTTACGTTACAAGTATTTTATTAGCCGTAAGGGCTATGTTTATGCGAGTTTTTAGCCATGATGTGAAACTTTTGGAGCAGTAGCCTTTTAATAAAATCAAGTTCATCGGCCGTATTTTCCAAAACAAAAGCCGTTTGTCAAGCGAGTCATAGTAAATTATTTACGGATGTTCAAACATTGGCGAAACTCATTTTTCGCACACAATTAACAAAAATCACCAACTTTAGCCTTTGATATCTTTATGATCGAGACCTTTTGGACGAAAACTCCTGAACTGAAACTTCTAGATATCGATACAAACTTTCCAAAACCGTCGAGTTCGTTTCTCTAACGATCGACGACACCATTTTACGACTACTTTTCGAGCCATTTTTGTTGATTTCATGATTTTTCCTCGACATTGTTTTGCGACGAAAATGGTAATTTCACCAAAAATCATTATAAAACCATTGTAGGATGACATTTTGACGTAAAAACATGTAAAGTCATTTTTGAAGGGTCAAGACGTCAAAAGAGTATTTTTCGTCAACGAGTAATATTTTCAAAACCCGTAAATGGTATAAATAACATATGAAGTGCATGCATAACATTACATTGCAACTCATGACATATCATATCATTGATAATAGGTCCCGGTTAACGCATCACATTACATCTCGGTGTACTCACTTTTGTCATCACCTCAGTTTACCAAGTGAGTTTCGTAGCCTCTTTTACTTGTTTTCATAAGCTGTTTTGGGAGATGCATGCTTAACTATATTTTTCACAAGTACTTTATATTCTTAAGGATAACTCCTATCACGATTACATCATTTCAAAACCGAATGTTGTACTATATAAATTGTTCATGTTTGCGTGCTACGGTTCTACGTCGTATAACGTTCTAAATCAGTTGACTACTGATAATTTGAGTTAAGTGCTATTGATTATGTGCTATTGTTCTACGTCGAGTTAAGTGCTATTGATTATGTGCTATTGTTCTACGTCGAGTTAGGTACTAGTGTGAATTCATTTGACATCATATGTTTGGAACATAAACTACACACATTCTGGCAGTGGGTTGTGAACACACAGGTTGCAAGTTTTGTATGGCGGGACTTGGGCGAGTGGATTTACAATGCCTTTGCTACATAAACGATTTTGAAAGTCTTTACATTTCAACGATTTACAATGCCTTAGTGCATAAGCGATTTTGGAAGGCTTTACATTTCAAAACAAACTCTATGAACTCACTCAACCTTTGTGTTGACACTTTTAGCATGTTTTATCTCGGTATCTAAGACATTCACTTCATGGCATGCATTTGGACACATCATGGAGTCGCGATGACAGCGTCTCACTTGGTTTCGTGCTTTAAAACATCGTTTGAATTGTACAAACTTATTTCCGCACAAGTTGATTTTCATTTGGGACCTACTTTGTAAACTCGATTATTTTATTAAATCAAGCGATGTATTTTCAAAGCGACACTTTAGGTCGTTCAATATAACTTGTGATTGTGATCTTTGTGATGATCAATCCCGAGAATTCCATTCATTGCAAAGCAGTAATTTGGGGTGTGACATCTTAGATCAAACCGCATCTTAGTTGTACAGTTTAGACAAATTGCTTTTGAGTGAGTCAACAAATCGCTTTTGACCCATTTATAACACAAACCGCACCATTTTCATAACAAATCGCATATGGTCTTATTGAAAGTCAACAAATCGCTTCATCTTCTTGCACATACAAATCGCATCTTGTTTAACATTCACAAATCGCATCATAAATCATGGTCAAAAGCGCATGATGTTAAAAGTCAAATCGCATCCATTTTGTGACAAATCGCTTTTGATTTTTTCATGACAAATCGCTTTTACCATTCTTTCAAAGCATACAAAATAGTGACAAACCGCATATGGAGCGTTGAACTGGCGATTAACAAACCGCATCAAGAATGCGCCAAACCGCTTCCATGAAAGTACCAAAGCGCATCCGAAAATGCAAAAGCAAAGGACTCATATTCGGACCAATGGATTAATCGGTTTGACAAGTTAATTTGGTCACAAAATTGATATAAGCGATAATACAAGCGATATCAATACTTGTGCGGTATTCAATAAATCGATAATATCACACTTTATAAGAGCCTTTTAAACCGGTTTGAATTAAAACCAATAAACATCACCAAAGCTGTTTAGACTCAAAAGCGATTCAATCATGACAAATAACCACACAATAAGACAACCTCAATACATCAAACAACCTCAAACCACATCAACTCGCATTATAGAAAACCACACAAACCGCACAAGATAAACCGTATGAAAACCGCTTAAAACCATGAAATAAGCCACGAGAATCAACACAAACAACAAAACCTAGGCTCGGTACCATTTGTAGGATCATATATTTTATGTTGTTTGATGATTCGAGTGGTCTAAGGAAAACAACAAAACCTAGTCCCTTGTTTATCTTGTTTTGACAAAATCCTTTCAAAAGTCAAATTTTACACTTTTAGTCACTCAAGTTTCAAAGTTACATTTCGACACCTAAACTTTTATTTCATTTTAAACTATTTTTCCGTTATTACAAAAGCAGACCCTAGACTTTTACTACGCATGCAATGTACATACAAAACACCCTTTTACTTTCCATGATTTACATATTAGACCCTAGACTTTCCATGCATGCACTATAACGTATAAAGTACCCCTTATCTTTCAAAAGCTTACAAAATCTACCCTAAACTTTTCATGCATGCAATTTAACGTATAAAACACAACCTTTAACTTTCTAAAATATTCATTTCTTACCCGAACCCTTCACGTTTTGCAAACTTAGTCCAATTTATACCTTTCGACTTACAAAGATTATCAAGCTTTTTCAAAAGCTTATTATTAGCTTATTTCTAGCTTATGGGCTTATCCTTATTATAATTGGGACGGGTTAGACACAAAAGGGCCACGATTTGTATGTGTTTGGGCCTTAAGGCCCATTCGTGGTGTGTTTGGTTTAGGCAGAAAACGAGACAATGGGGTTAAGGGTTTCATAGGGTTGTTTGTGTTGTAAACGAGATTTATTATGTCGCTATTGTTTCATGTAACAAAAAAATATATAGCTTGATGTTCTAAAATGTAGTATAACATAAGTTTTAAGGAAAAGGTAACGAGTTAAGTTCTTTATAGAAAACGTATTTATTAGCTATGATCTAAGTTTATTATGTTATGAGTGTCTTGTTAATATTACAAATCGTTTTATACGTTTGATCTTTAATGGTGCACACAACATTTTAACATGCGATATTGGAATGTAAATGAGGAAACAAAATAGAAACGAGTTGAAAGGAACTTACAACACTCGATTGAGTGGTGATGAAACAAAAGATGAACAAAAACTTATAAGTTCATGGTTTGTGTTTTGCTTGGCACTCGACCGGTCACAGAAAAAAGAAGGAAACAACATCAAAATATTATTAGTGCTAACTTGTGTTTGCAAAACAATTCTAAAAGTGCTGTTGGGTTGGGCGATGAGCGAGGCCCAAATAGAAATTTCATTGGTTGGACTTGGATTTTGAATCGGATGGTATCTGAGGTCCAAGGAAAAAGGGTGGAGTTGGGCTTGAGCTTGTTCGGTTACAAAATAAAAAAAATAAAGTTTTATTATATATATATATATATATATATATATATATATATATATATATATATATATATATATATATATATATATATATATATATATATATATATATATATATATATATAGACTTGGGTTATTATGAAAGATGTTTAAAATGAAAAGAATGGGAAGCCACCACAATCGCCATGTGTCCCATCTTCACCCCTCCTTTTTTACTCTCGAGGGCATTGCGGTCATTTCACCACAAAATAAAAGGTATATAAGTTTCTTTTCTGTTTTCACGTTTCTTTCACCTTCTCCTCTGAAACCACGATATCCACCACCGTCATTCTCCTCCGAAACCGGTATCCTTCTCTCCGAAACCACCGTGATCCGCACCACCGTTCTCCTCTGTCATCACCACCGTCCTTCTCCTCTTATTCACCGTGATCTTCACCGTGATCAACAATGAATACCGTTTGTTCATCTTCAATCAATAACGAGTGTTCTTCTTCAATCAATAACAGTGTTCATCATCATCATCAATGAATATTGATAGTAAGATTTTAATTTTATATTTTTCTTTTATTATTTTTAATTTAATTTTGATATACTTTTCTTATTATGTTTATGATTTTAA
>CM040238.1:41160131-41206161 GCA_022545495.1 Chrysanthemum lavandulifolium | reverse complement strand
CTTCAAGAGGAGCCTAAGCTTTCGTGCTCTTCTTGAAGTTGGCTAGTAGTTCGTAAGGTGTTGTATCTTCTTGATCATATTCCAAATCATATACTCTCCCACCGAGTTCTTGAGATATGAGATTCCTTACAAGGAAATCTCCATACCTAGCCACAATGACTTTATTCTCACCGGTAGTAGAAGTAGTAACCCATAGTTTCCTTTAGGTATCCTACAAAGATACACTTAACAGATCCGGCTTGAGCTTATCTCGTGAGTCACGCTTAACAAACGCCTCACATCCCTGGACCTTTAAGTAAGAAAAGTTGGGAGCTTTTCCGTCCATATTTCATATGGAGTTTTAACAACCTTCTTCGTTGGAACCATATTCAAAATGCGAATAGCGCTTTCAAGGCATAATCCCAAAAAGTAAAAGGAAGAGTCGTAAGTTCAAACATTGATCGTACCATATCAAGTAAAGTACAATTTCTCCTTTCGGATACACCATTTTGTTGTGGATTATAAGGAGATGTGAGTTCTTGGATAATTCCACACTCACTAAGTAATCTTTGAACTCTTGACTTATATACTCACCACCTCTATCGGATCGAAGAGCTTTAATCTTCTTATCGAGTTGTAATTTACTTCACTTTGAAAACCTTAAATGTTTCAAAGACTTCATGTTTATGTTTATAAATAAACATAACCATTACGATCAAATCATCCGTGAAGGTTAAGTAGGTAGCACCACGTTTTGACACATGTTTAAGTGGACCACACATCGGTGTGTATCAATCCAAGTAGATCGAAGCCCTTTCCACTGAGGTGAAAAAGGTTTCCTTGTCATCTTCCCGCCTATGCAAGACTCGCATTTTTCAAATGATTCATCATTGACCGCTTGTAAAGCCCATCGTGTTGCGCTTTTCCATGTGTTTCTTGCCTATATGGGCAAGGCGACAATGCACAAAGATAAGAAGAGTCACAGTTCCTACTTGCTCTTCTTATTGCTAATGCTATACAACGAATTATTTTCATTGGATACACAACCATCCATATCAATTTCAAACACACCAAGCATAGGAATTGCATTAAAGTAAAAACATTATTTAAAGAAACGAAATTCCATAACCGGTAAAAGTGTGCACAAAACAATATCTTTTAACAAAGAAATCGAAATAACACCCCTAACAATGAAGGGTGCATAATGACAATTATTTAGTTCTAAAATTAAGCTCAAGGCAACACTAAATCAAAAGTCCCTATGGCTTCAACAATCGCACGCTTTCCATTGCGAACGCATAAGTATCTCTCTCAACAGTCATATTCTTCGCCTCTAAGTCCTGCGATGTATTACGGATGTGAGTACCACATCCCGTATCATATATCCGTGAATTTTGCTTATGAGGAAAAGAAAATAATTCAAACATAAAAATACGATGAGCTAGGCACCATTTTATTTTTATTCAAGGCACTCATTCGGATAAAATGGATGCCCGCTTCCAAGGACCCGTGAGTTGCGGTGGTGGAAAGTTAAATCCTTCTTAGGGTTCTCCTTTTTCTTTGCGTGGTTCTTCTTAGGAGTGGTGGGATGACAACTTGTTTCCTTTCCTTTCCTTTCCATTTCTTATCCGCTTGCGGCTTTGGCTTATTCACCCTACCACCTCAGTATTGCTAATCTGCAGTGTAGGAGCCTTCTTTGGCAATCTCTTCTCAAGTCTACAAGCATTGCATGTAACTCATTCACCGCCTTCCCGTGCGATGCATGTTAAAATTTCGGACAAAATCACCAAACCGTTCTCGATTAAGGGAGTGATTGATGAGGCCGACACATACATCATTCTAGTAACCACAATGAAGCTTCTCCAATTGGTCCAAGTGATGTTTCATCTCAAGGGCGTGGTCGGAGACAGATTGCCAACCTCCTCGCTGTACCGTGAACCTTTTCAATTAGTTCATACGCCGATTCTTTGGTGGCTTCTCAAATATACGCTTGAGTTCATCTAGCATGCTCATAGGCGGATAGTGCTCAAATTGTTTTTGCAATTGAGCAGACATCCCCGAAAGCATTAGACACGCCACATCATTGTGCTTCTCATATTCAATACGATATGCCTCTTGTTCAAGAGCAGTTGCCGTGTCGAGAGGAGCATCATGCAGAGGTGTAGTCAAAATATCAAGTCTTTTGGCAACACGAAGGATGATCCTAAGTGCACGATGCCAATCATTGAAATTAGGGCCAGTCAGCTTGTCTCTTCCAATCATATCTTTAAAAGCAGAACTCATTAAGCTCATAGTGTTTTCAGTTTGAGCCATCTACAGAAAAAGTTCAAAAAACCATAATTAGTATTTTGATAATTTTCCTTTTCAATAAACAATTAAATACCCAAGGTTCATATTCATATAACCAATTAATTATTATTGAAAACTAGGATCCAAATTGTCATAATCTCATCACGTCAGTTGATCTGCTAGTAATGAACCTTATACAAAGTGGTAGAGCTTTTGCTCAATTGCCAATATCAATTGCAATTCCTAGATTTATGGGATTTACATATAGCCAATTTCAATTGCCATGTAAACATGTTTTATCCTATCTTATGCCTTGAGTTGCCGCTCACCGCCTAACTCAATTAAGTTGTCCAACTTAAGAAACCGCAAAATCGTCCATGCCCGCTTCTCACGACACGTGACATTTTACCCTTTGATTACGATCTAAGTCACGTTCTCACGCAAATAAAAGGTAATCTTAGGTGTTCCGTTTATTTGGATGGCATATAACTTAAATTAAAGGGTAATAATTTTTATGTCAAATCAAATATGTACAAAGATGTCATGCATTCATCTTTGTAACATAGGTTTTATTAAAACATTTATATATCTTTTTTTAATGTATAAGCTTTTCATCATCAAACTTTAATTGAGGTATTGGATAACCAATTAAAGAATCACCTTTAATTACCACTATATCCTACTACTGCATAAGTCAAAAGACCCAAGTTATTTGGATAATTACCACAAAAGTGGCGCGTAGAATTTAGGTCAATTCACCCTTAAGATTTTATGCACATTCATAGGAATACTTGGCAGCTCCATTAAGACGCACAAAGTTTGTCGATAATGGGTGAGCCGTTCTAGCTATGTTGTGCATTAAAATCAATCAATTAAACGATTACGATTACTATGATTAAAAATTACATGTTTCACCATTGTTTAGGTCAGTTTATTTTTCTTGTAAAAATACCCTTGTTACACATAACAAACAAGCAAGTATTTTAAAAATAAACAAATAAACAATGAATACATAACATAAAAAATAAGTCATGCATATCAAATAGCCACATGCAAACCTTTTTGATAAATCCTATTAATAATCAATTCTAGATCTGTCAATATGTATATATTTAATTAAGACTTTCACCCGTTTTCATCTATGTACAAGGTGAGCCACATGCATCGATTCATCGATTGCGTAAGTCAAAATTAAAATATATACCACATAGCATATAATTGATTAAATAATAATTATTGAGGTCTTCTCCAATTTTAGATCTATCATAATTTAGTGTATATCACTTAATCAAGAAAGACATACAATAAAAGCAGATCCATGATAAAACATGCATATAATTATCATGGATATAAATCACACTTAACAATTAATGCAATTAAACAGAGTTACGCAATACACATAAAATTGCATGCATCCTAGGGTTTCTAATCCAATTAAAACTTAAGTTTACAAAACCCTAATTAGGGCACCTAAAAACGCCCCCCCTAAAAAAATTAGGGTTTAGGTTTTGCAAACCCTAGATCTACGCATACAAATAATAACACAATCATGTTTATCTTATTTATGTGTTTCAGTAATTAATTACTTGTTATACAAGGCTCGTGATGCCACTGTTTTGTTTATAATACATGAATACAATAAAACCATGTAGACACCACAGAGTACACAACTGAACACTTAAGATCATAACAAATAAATAATTAACTAAATTAAAAGCGTAACATAACTCTTGCAAATGTCGATCTCTTGAACAAAATGTAAGAAGTGGTTTAAAGAGTTGTCCCTTCCGCTTTACAACTCAAACCAATTATGTGTAAGAATAGTGTCTTACTACCACGCTTGTGTACACGAATTAACTAACGAATCAAGCGATTGTTAGATCTAACAAAAGTCCTTGTTTTAATTAACATTAATTATTTAACTTTAATTCTCATTCGCTAATGTGAGGATGTCCGTTTATGTTACATTGTATGTTTTATATTGATTTTTTCTATTGTCTAAAGAAAGTCAGTTGGTGTTTTGGAAGAAGCACATTTTTGCAGGTTATTCAAATTGATGCACTATTGATATGTATGCGTTCTCATGGATATGAGCCTCTAATGTTTTTACAAGTTTGTAAGATGTGATTGTATGCTATGTATAAGTTGTAGTTACAAGTTATGTTTTTATACCATTAAAACAATTTTTTCAGCATAGTTTTTTGTTTGAAGTGGTGATGTAAAAGGCCATGATGATAGGTTTTGTATGTTTTTTGGACTTTAGGTTGAAGTCAGATTATTTGTATTTGTGTGGGGCAGCTTCTTGACTTCGCAACCAATTTGATTAAGCAAAAAGGGCTGAGGAAGAAGAGGAAGTGCGGGCATGTGTTAGAGGAAGCATACAATTAGTTTTAGATGCATAAGAATGTTGATGATAGCTCATACTAGCATGACTCTTTGGTTTTTATGGGGAGCTATACTTCAAAGCATGATTTGGTTATAAGCAAATATTGAATATGGAAGTTGCTATATTTATAGGCACTTACATCTCTTTGGAACAATTTCAAGGTATAATCATTTATGCGGAATAAATGAAATAGGATTAGTTGCGATGTTGTACATTTTAGGTGAGTATGTTAAACGTAAAATTGATATTTTTTTTATCTGTGTATGGATTTTGATAGTATATTTCTTTGTAATGTCGAGCAAAGTGCGATAATGATTTTCTAATATTAGCATATATTGCATATTATACTTGATTTGTGCATAATACACAACTTTCTACCACTAACCATTAGACGTATAAAAAATGAAAAATACTTCATTACGTGTTATGCTAAAAATTGTTTGACACTAATATTAGACTTAAATTGGCTTTGTCGCAAAGCGCGGCAGCAAGTTACTCGTTTAATTTCTAAGTGACAACTGAATTTATGAGCCATATCAAGATATAAATAGATATACATTCAAAGAATTTGGATGATGATTATACGAGAGCAATCGAGTGCCCCAGTAATATTGCTTGAAATGTTTGTTTTTTCTTCTCAAAGGTAAAGGAATTTATTGTCCTTTAAATGGTAATATAACTACGTAGTAATTATGTGAATAACATTTATGTTCAAATTATCCACCACTTAACTGATTTTATTGCATAAGGTATGTTGTGGGGATCATTGGTTGTTGTTGGTTGTCGATACAATCGGTCAACTGATGTGTATTGTGGAGAAGTCTGGTTTTAACCACGGACAAGTTTTTCTTATTTCGGAAAGCTAATGTGTGTAATGGCATAGTTTAGAACAAAATAGCTAGCGATCACTATAGAAACATGTAGTAAATATGAATAATGATAAATAAGAGGTAACTTAACACTACTGTACTAATGATAGAACAATTGTCATCTTAGGACCATTCCTAACGGGCGTGTCGATTGTCCAACCGATACATGTCGGTTAACTGACACCAATGGTACGGGCGTGTCACTTATGCGTCGATTCGGTTGGAGCTTCTTTAGTTTGGCGACAAGCAAGAGACGAGAAGGCCGACCCATTTGACCATTATTTAACGGTTATGTTACCGTTCTATATACTTATTTTTTTTCCTTTTCTCTTATACATTTTACCCCTATAAATACATATAGTATACATTTTTTCTTCAAAACTTCCACAACTACATGAAACAACTTTTTATGTACAATTCTCTCAATTTTTCAATAATTCTTTACGACAATGGCTAGAAAACATAACCTCTCTAAATCAGAATCTAACGATTTCTTCCATAATTTACTCAACAATCACATGCCTTCACCGGCCAACTCCTCGTCCGCTCCTCAATCGAGCAACCCCTCGTCAAGCAATATGGCTCCTGGGTTCGCCGAGTTCATACCACTTGTCAATCCTCTTTTTCACAGCCATTTTATCAACAAAACCAATATTGTCCATTCCGTATTGTCCATTCCGTAACAATACTCCCAATACCCGTCACCATACTCTCAAAACCAACAACAACACCCCCAAATCCAATCTCAATACCAAAATGTCGAAACACCATCTGATGTCGAAGTCGAAGAAGAAGGCGAGGGCGAGGGCGAGGTCCAGGCCAACCCAAAGAGAAAAAGCAAGCAAACTAGATAGATCGATGAAGAGTGCAAGATATTGTCGAAACGGTGGGTAGGCACTTCCGAAAACTTAGTCTAAGGAAATTCACAAACGAACGAATGTTTTTAAGGTACCGTAGCTGCAGCTTACAACAAGTTAGTTGATGAAAAATGTAGCAAAAATCAACTAATTGGAAAATGGAACAAAATACAAAAAGATGGCAAGACATTCAGAGCCGTCTATAAAAAGTATGATTACCTGTGACAAAGCGATGTCGATGACAGAGCCTTTTACGCAATATGTTGGCATGTACTCAAAGATTACCCGAACTTTTGGTTTGAGGTCAGTTTCATGAGCCATAAACCATTTTTTGACGACATCCAGGCCCCAATAAATCTTGATAAAGACGAGGCTCCAATCAACCTAAACTCCAACCCCAACCCAAACTTGAACCTGAATATAAAAACGCTTTTATGAGAAGACCTGATTCGTTGACTACCATGCCGTGACTCTAGCCGAAAGAGTCAAAGGAGTGCAGGTTCATCAAATGTGACTTCGTCACAATATTCGAGCGGTGAAACCTATGAGCAGCTTGTGAAAATTGCGGCAATTCAACAAGAAACCTTGAAGATTATTCAGGAGACGCCAAAGAAAAAGCTAGCGTTTAAATCGTTAAATTTCTAAATACCATTCCTGATGGTTTGAGTAAAAAGAAAGAAAAAGGTTCGAAAAAGCACGCGAAAATATGTGGCGAGAGTATTGTGATGCGTTTGGTTGGGTCGGGCCAAGACAAAGACGAAGACGAGGAGTAGTCTACTAAGTTTAGCATTATTTCTATTGATGTAATGTTTTTTTATTAATGTAATGTTTGTTTTAATTAATGAATGCTTTTATTATAAATGTGGGTTTTTAATTATTGTGTTAATTAGAAAGAAAAATTATACGGAAAGGACACGTCATCATTAAGTGTGTCACTTTGTGTGTCATTGAAAAATGTGAATGTACATGTGACACATAAACTTTTTTTAAACGACAACTAACTATCCTATAATATACACACTACAAAATATCTCACATGACAAGTAGAATTTAAACTCACAACAATTTTGATTTTGAAACTCACAAAATAAAAGATACCATTAAACGCTTTTAGAATCGACGGATGAAAAAGTGGTTAAAACACTTTTTGCTTAAAAGAGACAATTAATATAAAGAATTACTACTGTTTTACCACCATAGTTGGATAGTTATGATTCTAAATAAATTAACGAGTGGTGAGCCATATTCATGCTATTCTATGGAATCGAAAGAATCATGTCGTGTTTCATTTTCAAATATGACGAGGATTGCATTATTATAATAGACCGCTCCATTTTTAAATTTGGATAATCTCGCTCATGGAGAGTTATTATTCTCTCCCTATTGTTTATGTTATAAAATTTAGAATTAAATTAGAAACTTTGAAGAAATAAACTAAATAAATCCATGGTTACTTGACTTATTTCTAATAAAAAAAACATATAATCATGGGTTGCCTTAACTTTAAGATTGTATCAAAATTCTTAACTAACTTATGTATAGCAGATGAAACTTTTGTCCCAAAATATTATGGATGCTTGGCATAAACGAAGTATAAAGTTTTGTTGAGAAAATTTGTTTTGTTTAGTTTAACAATCTAACCCAGTAATGTTACATACCTAAACCTCATCAATCATCATTCACTAAAATTTTAGCATTTGATTGTCTTTTTGTCTTCTTAATCACTTATTAGTAGGCTTGCTGTATCACTCATTCATTAGTTACTTATACCGATATTTATTTGACATATAACAGAAGCGTGAATAAAAACCCTAACACGGGCTAACAAAAAGCACAAAGG
Source organism: Chrysanthemum lavandulifolium (assembly GCA_022545495.1). Lineage (NCBI taxonomy): Eukaryota > Viridiplantae > Streptophyta > Magnoliopsida > Asterales > Asteraceae > Chrysanthemum > Chrysanthemum lavandulifolium. The sequence continues at coordinate 41,197,941 of CM040238.1, read as the reverse complement.
ATTTAAAGACTAAAAGTCAAGAATATATTGATAATTAAATGCCTAAACAATAAACCCAAATCCCTATATTATACAGAGGTAAAACTTTAGGGAAAAGTAATCAAAACAAAGCAAAAACCGCCTCAAACTCTAATTGGAATCTCAGCTATCGAGCTCTCTACGGCATATAGAGGGTTTTCCTTCTACGACGTAGAAAGGTTTGACGGATGAAAAATTCTTATTCAAATCTCTACGGCGTAGAGATACTAGCTCACGTCGTAGAGAAACCTAAGACAAAATAAATAAATATACGTTGCTTATGTGGCATAGACGTGAAAATCCTTGTACGCTCTAGACAAAATTAAGCTACGTTTTCTTAATTCGGGTCCTCTTGCTATGCTGCAAATGCTTCATGTACTCGTTAGCTAGTTCTTTGATCTTGTATGTCCTCATCATTCCCCCCACCTTAGAAGAACTCGTCCTCGAGTTCTCATCTTCAACCTCATCCTCGGAGTGAAACTCAAAAATATCGAATATATTGAAGGTCTTTGAAATACTCATGGTATTTGGCAAATATACCACATAGGAATTATCATTGATCTTTCGAAGGAACACTATTACCTTGTCACCTTCTTTGAAAAACTTGAATCGACGATGTTTATCCGCAGTGACCTTGTACTTAGCATTTGATTCAACAATTCTAGCTCGAACAACTTCATGCGTAGCTTGAATATCTTCAACCATCTTGTTTGCTTGAACATTCTTTTTACCCGATAAATCAACCAAATCAACCACTTGATTGGTGGAGTCTTGTAAACAATTTTAAATTGTGAAAACCCCTGTTGAACTATGAACCGCACTATTATAAGAAAACTCACTTAAGCTAAAGACATATCCCATAACTTAGGCTTTTCTCTACAAAAAAAAAAAACATATCATATTTCCGAATGTGCGATTAACCACTTCAGTTTAACCATCCATTTTAGGATGAGCGATACTACTAAAATTCAAAGATGTACCTAAACACCTTCAAAGTGCCAATCAAAAGTGTACAAGGAACTTACTATCATGATCTGAAGTAATTGATTTTGAAACTCCATGCAAACGAACCACTTCTTGAAAGAATAACCTTGCAATATGGCCCGCATTCGAAGTCTTCTTACAAGGAATAAAGTGCATCATCTTGAAATAACCGTCAACTACAACAAATAAAAGATTGACTCTTCTTTGATTACGAGGAATCCCAAGCACAAAACCTATAGAAATATCAACCCAAGGACTCTCGGGTACGGGTAGTGACATATAAAGGTCCATATTTTGTGCTTTACCCTTTTCTTCTTGACACACATAATACTTTCGTACAAATGCCCCAACATCCCTTTTTAATTAAAACCAATAAAATCTCTTTTTCATGGAAGCAATAGTCTTGTCACACCCCAAATGAGCACTTAATCCTCCTGCATGCACCTTTTTAATAAATTGACTTCTAAGGGAAGTCTTAGGAATACATAAATGATTTCCTTTAAACAAGTAACCATCAAGAACAAGAAAATCACTTCGACGTTGCTTGGTTTCAATATCCTCCCATGTACCACGAAAATATTAATCACTTGCATATAAACCTCTTACCGACTCAAAACTGAAAACATCATTACTAATAGTAACTAAAAGCATCTGCCACTTTGTTACTTGCACCCGATTTATGTTTAATCACATAACTAAACTTTTCCAATAAACTCACCCATCATGCATGTATTTTATTCAAGTGTCTTTGGGTTGGAAAATACTTAAGATCTTGGTAATCCGAATAGACCACAAACTCCAAAATCAAATAATGTTCCCACTTGTGCATAGCTTGTACAACCGCATACAACTATTGCTCATAAATCGGCCACTGTTGTTGAGCTTTATTCAACTTCTCGCTATAAAACGCCACGGCCTACCCTCTTGTGACAAAATAGCCTTGATTCGGGTTCTACAAGCATCACATACTAATTCAAAACTTTTACATTAGGAAGAGAAAGTACCGCTATGTCGAATTTTCGTTGATTGATAGAAACTAAGAACGTGATGAAGATAGTTTCTTGATCGCTTATGAGCCTTAGGGTTTAACAATAACAATGACAATACGCAATGGAATAATAAAGAACAATTATGTTATTGACACAAGGTTTTCAATCACTAACACTAACTAATCTTAGACGCTTATAGGAACACGCCTACTAACTAAACTAATAACCTAGGCGCTTACAAGACTATACGCCTAGGACACACACACACCTTCTTAGTCGACTACATATTGGAAGACTTATATTAAAACCTACACCTATGTCCTCTTTATATACTAGAGGATAAGGACTAATAAATAAAACTTCTTTTGCAAGCAAGTCCTTCCATCTTTTTGTAGGTTTCCTTCTTGTCATATTAAGTCCCTATTGTTTCATTCCTTTTGTCTTATCAACTCAAACGTATCAATTTGAAGCTTTCTTGCGCCTCCTTAGTCCACTTGAACGGACCTTTCTTCAAGCAATTAATAATTGTTGTCACAATACTACCAAAATCTCTAACAAATCTTCTATAAAAAGTCGCCAATCCATGAAAACTCTGAACTTTGGTCTAAGTATATGATGAAGGCCAATCCGTAACCGCCTTAACCTTGTCTTCATCAACATGAATACCTTCCAAACTCATAATATAACTAAGAAATAGAAGTTTACTAGTAAGAAAAGTACACTCCTTTAAGTTAGCAAACAAGTCGTTTTCCTCTATAGTTTCAAATTGTCTCGTATATGATCTAAGTGCTCATTCTCCATTCGGATATAAACCAAAATATCATCAATATAAACCACAACAAATTAACTTGCCCATAAATGACCTAAGAACTTGAGTCATCAAACGCATGAAGTGTTAGGCGCATTAGATAATCAAAATAGAATAGCAAACCACTCATACAACCCATCCTTCGTCTTGAAAGCGGTATTCCACTCATCACCAGGTTTAATCCGAATTTGGTGATAACCAATCCTCAAATTGATCTTAGAAAACAATTTAGCACCTGAATGTTGATCTAAAAAATCATCAAGACATGGAATAGGAAAACGATGCCTTATTGTGATCTTGTTTATGGCTCGACTATCCATGCACATCCTTTAACTTCATTAGTCTTTGGTGTAAAGAAGTTCCGGAACCGGAAAAGGACTAATGCTTTCTTAAATGTGGTCATTCTTCAGCAATTCTTCAACCTTCTCACGCAAGATATTTGAATCATTAGGACTCATCCGATAGTGAGGAAGATTAGGTAAACTTGCTCCGGGAACTGAATTAATTTGGTGTTGAATATTCTTCAAAGGTGGTAAAGAATTTGGAATATCATCTACCACAACTTTGTTGAACTCTTCATGCACGGGTTTAACAACTTGCGAAATTGCATTCTCCATTCCAACTTCGACTCCTTTAACAACCAATGCATATGAAATCCCCGTTTACTTTGCTTTCGGCTTGAAACTCTTTTGGTGAAAAAACCGAGGACACCAAAGTCTTGTTTTCCAACTTTTTCTTGAGAGAAGAGACACCTAGAGGTAATGTTGCAATATTTTTCCCACTCCATTTAAATAAATACATGTTAGACTTACCTTAGTTTGTAGCATCCACGCCATGTTTCCATAGACGCCCTAGTAATATATGACATGTCTCCATATCCACAACATTGCAACTAACTAATTCATTGTAATGCTTTTCAATAGTAAGAGGAATTTTACAAATTTTGGTCACCTTTATATCTAGAACCTTCTTGATCCATCTAATTTTTAGGGATTTGGATGAGCCTCGGTTGGTAACTTAAAAGCTTGAACCAAAGCCATTGACACCAAATTCATGCAACTTCCTCCGAGACGAGCTAGGGATTTGAGTTAAGGGGTCGTAATTATATCATATAATAGTAACATATAAAGATTTTGAACAACATATAATAGCTACAACTAAGAGTGTTAATTTTATCTTCAACCAAAGATTTTGAACAACATATTTAAGATTGCGGTTAATTAAGTCAAGTAATAAATGTTAAAGGGGATAAACTAAAACTCTAAATCTAAATAGGGTAAAATAAAAGTTTTTTTCTTGGACCATAAATCCATAATGAACACATAGCACTATACTACTATAGCAGTCACTCGTCTTCCCATAAAAAAAGAGAACGATACTCTATTTTTCTAAGTTGAAAATATAAATAAGCTCATTGGCATATAAAGTGTATGTTCTCTGATGTCCATCACAAAACACATCCTAATTTGAAACCTCTCATTTGTTTGATTACTTGGGTCATTGTTGTAACTGGACCGACCATGTTGGCAGTGACCGGATTAAAGAGTGTGTGAAACGTGGCTTGGAAATCATGAGACAGGGTTGACTATTTGGGCCAGTTGGGGGTGGCCGAGCACCCGCCAGCCCCCCTACCGGCTTCGTCCCTGACTTCCTCCATCAATAAGAATAGAACAAACATTTTCTTTTACCAAGCAAAAATCTTATTATGTTGCAAAGAATCACTAACCTTAGGTGAACACAAAGTCCGTCGAATGACATAAGTAACTTGTGCCACCTCTCGTTCCACGACCTTAGTATATTACAAACCTTCTTCCTCTTGCAACTCCTCATCTACAAACATTCCCTCCTCGTCCTTATGTTCCGCATAATAAGTACTCTTTTTTTGGCATACATTAGACCTATGACTCGGTAATCCACATCTAAAGCACTTAGGACCCAGAGGTTTAACATAAGGATTAGAATTTGCCAGTTGACTTTCATTTAGCTTTTCTACTCCACTTCCACTAGCCTTGGAACTTGAATTCGTAGTAGTAGTCAAAGGAAGCAAAAAAAGGTTTTGATTAGGTCGACTCCCATGACTAACCAAATTACTAGAACTTTCTCCAGTTGAATGCCTATACCCAATAATGGATTTTGAAGCCATCTTCTCCGCCTTCATAGCCAAGTTTTGATCATGATCCACGGACCAAAAAGAAATCGTGCTCAACTTATATTGAATTGATGCATTTAAACCACTTACATACCTAGCCACGATTGTTCTCCCACTTTTTTAAATTACAACGGCTTGTAACCTTAAAAATTCACCGTATATTCGCCACGATTCTCTTACCTTGAACGCAATTATGGTATTGGTGGAATAAAATTTGTTCAATATCCAAGGACAAAACCCGCATTTGATCATTCTTTTCATTCTTGTTCAAGTATCCATGAGTCGCTTTTCCTTGTCTCATACGGTTGTCTAGTTTACACTAACACCAAGCTCCACCGCTACACACAATTTATAAGCCATTATCTTTAGTTGCTCTTCTTTAGGGATCCATGATATCCAAGAACTTGCCAACTTCATACAACCAATCTAACACTTCAATGTCTAGATTTCCATCAAATTTGGGAATCTCGGATTTGACATGATACCCTTGTTTTTCACCGTACCTATGACGATTATCATTCCTCCTGGTAACAGCCTTAGTTCCATAATTTCCTCCTCTTTGACCTCCAACAATAACCCCATAGTCTCCATCTCCTTCCTCATCTTAAAATCCAAAATTATCTTGAATCCAAACTTGTTTAGGAGATTGGTCACGCTCATGATTTTCAAAGAAACCATCATGTACCATCACCTACGATCGTGTATCGTATCTTTACAAGAACAACGAACATACTCTCGAATTTAGATGTGAGATCGTTGATCGCATGATCCATGCCTTCGATCGACCGTACCCCACTAGTAGTACTAGGGGTGTTCATGGGTAGGGTAATATCCAAATAAACCGAAACCGAACCAAACCGAAAATAACCAAACCGAACTCGCAACCGAACCGAATTTGCCAAAACCTAACTGAACCGAATTAAATTTTCGGTTTTCGGTTTGGTTATGGTTTTGGCAATCCAAACCGAAAACCGAATTCAAATAATTTTATATACTTTTTTATATATTTATATATAAAAAAAATATTAAAACTCTTTTATACTATATATATAATATTTTTTAAGCTCGAAAAATTTCTTTTTGCTAAAGATATATATAAATAAATGAATAAATAATAAAATTTATATAATTCGGGTTATTCGGTTCGGTTTAATCAATTTGAATTCGGTTCGGTTCGGTTCTCGGTTACACCCAGATAAAAAAATTAACCGAACAAACCAAACCGAACAACCCGATAACCGAACAGATAAACACCCCTAAGTAGTACGGGTTTTTGAAATCTCTGCCTCCTTCGTCATCAGGATACCAACAAGGCTCTGATGCCAACTAACGAATAATGGTAGCGTGAATAAAAATCCTAACACGGGTTAAGCAAAATCACAAATGATTTAAAAGACTAAAAGTCAAGAATATATTAATAATTGAATACCTAAACAATGAACCTAAACCCTATATTTATAGGGAAGTAAAACTTGAGGAAAAAGTAATTAAAACAAAGCAAAAACTGACTCAAACTATAATTGGAATCTCAACTATCGAGTTATCTACGACGTAGAAAGATTTGAGGATAAAAAATCCTTATTCGAGAGCTCATGACGTAAGGAGACAAATGCCTTTACGCCGTAGAGAAACTAAGACAAAATAAATAGATGTAGCTTCTACGGCGTATACGTGGAAATCCCTCTATGCCGTATAGAAAATTAAGCTACGTTTTCTTGATTCAGATCCTTTTGTCATGATCCAAATGCTCCATGTACTCTTCAGCTAGTTTTTCAATCTTGTCCTCATCATTATTTTATTAGGAAAAAAAAAACACACAACACTAATAGACATACACATTCATTTATTTTTAGCTCGGTCATCACCGTAGTGCAAAATCCGCCTTTACACACATGAGTTCGAATGGGTTGTAATGGGTGGCGCAGTAAGTAAGAGTCTCTCAAGCGTGAGACATGCTATCGTTATTGATACGATATATATAAAGCTATTAAATGATTGAAACCCTAATAAACCCAACCCCACATACCAGGCTTGGGACTTATTCACCATCTAATAATACGGAGTAATAATATTTTTTATCGACCAACTATTCTTGTGATCTTAAAGTCGATATACATACCAAAGAATATCATATTCATAATGTGAAATTGTTGAGAGTTGTTTTTGGACTTTAAATTTTGAGAAAATTACACAGTTTTACATTAATATATGGAGTTAAATTCACTACAAAGTCGTTAAACTTTTTAAAGTTGATTTTTTGTTAATTTTAGTCATAACCAAGTTCAGTGTTCTTAGAATTTTGTTTCAGAAATTTAGCGACTTTTTAAAGCAAATTGATTTTTATGAAAGTCTAAATGTTGAATAATATCTACGATAATTAAAAGGTTGAACTTTACGCATTCAAAGGCCGCCAAAGTATCAAAAAAGTTACACCAACGATTATCTATATTTTAAAGCACCATTTGTCCATTCAAATGTCGAGTTGGTTTGTCCTTTTCTGTAAGATATCAATTTGGTTTCACGCCAACATTTTAACCACCGAAATTTAATTTATTATTTTTAGTTAACAAACATTTGCAAACATGATATATTTCTTACTGATCTTATTATTCTAATTGTTAATTAGAGTCACTTTATTTTGCATACTCAAAAATCCTTGCATACTAAGGGATAAATCTCCACCTTTTATATAGTTTGATCTAATGGTGGTAATTAACATAAGATTTATATGTCTAAACCTAAGTCCATTTTTTTTTTTTTGTCTTTTTCTTTTCTTTTTATCTTTCTTATTTATTTTCTTATTATTTGTATTTCTTTATCACTTTTTCTAATTACACGTTTTTTTTTTTTTTTTTTTTTTCCTCGCCGGTTTTCATACGTTTTTGTCCATTTTTTCGCTTTTTATACGTTTTCGTCTGTTTTCATACGTTTTCGTCCGTTTTCATACGTTTTCGTCCGTTCTCTTACGTTTTCGTCTGTTTTTTTACGTTTTCTTATGTTTTCGTCTGTTTTCGTCCGTTTTCATACTTTTTCGTCCATTTTGTTACATTTTCGTCGGTCTTGTTACGTTTTCGTCGCTTTTCTTACGTTTCGTCCGTTTTGTCCGTTTTCATACGTTTCGTCCGTTTACATATGTTTCACTGCTTGCTTACGCTTTCACACGTTTTCTCTTTTCTTACATTTTCATACGTTTTGTCTGCTTTCTTATGTTTTTTTCGCTTTTCGCTTTCATCTGCTTTCTTACTTTTTCTTCGCTTTCTTACGTTTTGTCCGCTTTCTTAACCTTTAATAAACAAACAAGTATGTTTTTAACCTTTAATATCACCGAAATATTTCATTGCTCAGTATATTTATATATATTATCACCTATGTGTTTTCTAATATTTTTATAATTTTCGCCATTCTGAAGATAGTTTTATGCCTTTCATCGCAATTGACAAACGATATTTTTTAATGCAACCAATGTTATCTATCACTTGTGATATTATACTATTAGTAGAAATAAAAGGGTTAAAGTCTCTTTAGGTGAATTCTTATTTTGTTCAAAAAATGCTAATTTAATGCAACACTTGTTTGATTTTGAGAATATGTCAAGTCTCTATTTTCATAGTTTGCTTCCTTTTATTCATTTTGATATTTTTAAGTGACACTTATTTATCTCTTGTGATATAAGATCGAAGAAAGATGAAGAGTATTACACTCTTCATCATATATGTTATCGGTTGTGATACTCAACTAAGAATGTGAAATATTAAATTCATACCAAATGTGATAAGAATTTAGTATTTTATCAAGTATATATGAAAGAAATGAAAGTAAACATCACTTATTATATTAGTGATGATTCTGCTCATTTTCTTATTTGTGTTTTGAAAATATTTAGGAAGATTTTGTGTTTTATGATAATATGAAATATTAGAAAAGGTGTTTAACGAGAAAATAAGAGATGTTATGAAACTTTGTTAGACTTGTGGTGAATTTTTCTATTTAATGGATACATTGTGCATGTTTCGATAGGTTTTATAGCGGAATTTAAAAATATCTATGGTTGAATCAGCAAACTAAAGAAGGTATGGTTGAAGAAAGCACACATCTTTATAAACAAACTGAGTAAGCTCAAAGACCTGTGATATCACCTCACTTGTGAAATCACATGATATCACATGTGATATCACATGATATCACAAGTGATATCACTGGTGATATCACAAGTGATATAAACTATGACATCACACATGCTATTACCGGTAATATCACACATGATATCACAGGTGATATCAACGGTGTTATCACACATGATATCACGTGTGATATCACAAGTGAGGTGATATCACAAATGTTTGAGCTTCCTCAGTTTGTTTATAAAGATGTGTGCTATCTTCAACCATAGATATTTTCAATCCCGCTATTAAACCTATCGAAACATGCATAATGTATCCATTAAATAGAAAATCCACCACAAGTCTAACAAAAGTATCATAACATCTCTTGTTTTCGATTAAAACGGACAAAAACGTATTAAATCGAATAAAAACGATAAAAGCGTATGAAACGGACAAAACGATAAAATGTATAAAAACGATAAAACGGATGAAAATGTATGCAAACGGACGAAAACGTATAAAACAGATGAAAACGTGAAATGTATTTAAAACGTCTAAAATGGATGAAACGTAAAAACGAATGACAACGTATGGAATCGTCTCAAAACGGACGAAACGATAAAACGGACGAAAATACATGAAAACGTAAAAATACGTATTTAAAACGCCTAAAACGGACGAAAATACATGAAAAGCTAAAAAGACAGACAGAAACGTATGAAAACGGATGAAAATGGCCGAAAATGGCCGAAAACGGACGAAAATGTAAGAAAACAGACGAAAACGTATGAAAGCATAAAAACACATTTGAAAACGTATGTAAAACGAATGAAAACGTATGAAAACGAACGAAAACGTAACAAAAACGTATGAAAATAAGCGAAAACGTAAGAAAACGGACGAAAACGTATGAAAACGGATGTAAACGGGCGAAAACAGATGAAAACGTATGAAAACAGAGGAAAACGTATAAAAACGGACTAAAACGTCTCAAATCGATTTAAAATGTCTAAAACGGACAAAACGTCTAAAATGATTTAAAACGTATAAAACGTATGAAAACGTAAAATGTCGAAACGGAGGAAAACGCCGAAACGGATGTAAACGCATTTAAAACAGACGAAAACGTCTCAAATCGGATAAAACATAAAAAAGGACGAAAACATATGAACACGAACGAAAACGTATAAAACGAACGAAAACGTATGAATACGGATGAAAGCGTATGAAAGCGAAAAAAAATTGAATTAAAAAAAAAAAAATGATTTTTAATAAAACGTGAATTCCAAAAAAAAAAAAAAAAAAAATGTTAATAAATAAGAAAGACAAAAAAGAAAGAAAAAGAAAAAAAAACACTGACTTGTGTTTATATTAAATCTTGGGCTTATCCCCACCATTAGATTAAACTAGATGGATTGTGATTGTCCTCGATAAGACCAAAATAAGAGTAATCATTTGAAAATTCCTCTTGTTAATTAATGAATAACCTCTTAAATAATAACTATAACGATTATCCGCATGCATAACAACGAGATTTTATAACGGCACATAATTATGATTATGAACTTTTGATTAGCGTTTCGTATAACATTTATTTATAAAACGTAAAAACTTAAAATATAACTGAAATATAAAAGTTGACTTCAATTGATCTTTCGTTAGAACATCACACACATCATCATCGTATTAAAGATAATCATAATCCTCATCTCACTTTTTAATTTACTTAAAACGTTAACGAACTTACAAGTAACGGGAATTATACATTGTGTACATTAAAATGAACGACCAAAATGAATAAGTATTAACTTTTTATTTAACTTATTTAAAATGAAATGTTTTAATAAAATGGTTTATGTAAACATGGAAACTCACTAAAACATTTTCTTATATAATGATAAGTTTTCTTAATTAGTTTTAAATTTTTAAATTTTTTAAATTTTAAAGAAATTAGATATACTCATTATATGTAGTATAGATATGGATGATTGACACATAAGTCGAGGAGATTAAGTAAGTTAATAAGTAACAAGATATATTATTTCTCTAGTTGAAAGCTATTAAAAAAAATTTGCTTAAACTATGTAACAACCATTAATTGGTTATAGTAGATAAACCCATGTCTTCAGAACTAACAAACTAATGCCACATAAATTTGATTAGCAATTAGGTTTATTTATATGTTTACCAATCATTAAGATAAGAAGCTATAAGATAAGAAATTTTTCTCAAGTATTAGTTCTAATAAGTTTAGGTATGTACTGTGTATCTATCTACTTATCTAGATAACCCTTCTCTATTTCAGAAATCCAACTAATCTAAATTATAAATCCTAAATCGAGCTTTCTCTCGATTACAAGAACCAAAATTGACCTCTTCTTCATTTATAAAAACTATGATCCGACATTTTTATATATGTCACCTGAAAATTTAAAGACGTTTATCATCCGCTATCTTCACGATAGTCGATAATTCAGTATACCTCTACTATTTATAAAGATTGTGTGTGTTTTCTTAAATCTTGAAACTTAGATTAATATAGTTTGTTTAAATTACTTTTAAATACTTTTTAAACTTAATAACTTTTCAAAATTTTGGCAACTCAAATTATGTATTTTCTTGATCAATTATAAATTTGGTAATTTCTCAAAACACACTATATTAATTTTAAAAATACATGTTTTATATTTTAAAAAATACACGCTTTACATAAAAGGTAAAACTAAAATCATAAACTGCACATATTATTATTTCACGTTACTACACTTTCATTTTGCGAAGGTCTATCAATCATTTAACCATCAAAGAGACACTATTTTTGCTATATCTTTTCCATAATTGTAGACAAAAAAGTTTCAAGCCTAGAAACAAAACATGAATCCACATAATAAAGTCAATAGACGTTACCATAGCGTGTAATAACCCAAGCCACGTGGGCCACACACTCGCTATCCTACGCACGGATATCATCGCCATATGTGGGTCCCATCTACCACATGCCGTTCGATCACCTAGTCACAACTTATATTACACAAAAAAAACATTTTTAAAAAATTAATTTTCAACAAAATGACAATAATACCCCCAAACTCTTTCTATAAATGTCATCACCTCCTATGATCACTCTTCATATTTCATATCTCCGTTACATTTCATAGAAAAAACAAACTCATATATAGTTTTTGAATTGTGAAGTTTTATTATTTGAAGATGTTGGGTGTGTTTAGTAGCTCAATAGTTTCGCCACCAGAAGAACTGGTGGCAGCTGGAAGCAGGACACCGTCTCCCAAGAGCACGGCCAAGGCGTTGGTTAACAAGTTCGTGGCAAACAACGCCTCGGCCGTAGCCATGCAAATTGGAGACGATGTCCAGCTAGCTTATACCCACCAGAACGAGTCCCTCACACAGCCAAGGTAAAAAAATCTAGCTTTTTACATAAGATCTATGTGTATATGTGATCATGCTTATGTTGAAGACTAATTTTTGTAACTGATTTTTTTTACGGTTTATTAGTTACGTGCGGAATAAATGATGCTAGTATACCTTGTACCTGAAAACAAGGGTAGATTATTTAATTTAATTTAATACCGTGGTACAATACAGTTGTGTGATACTGTGGGTATCTCTTGCCATATGTTTAGCTTTATACTGCCACGTATTGTAATTTACATGACGTACTAAAGTAGTAAACTAGTAACTAGTTAGAATAGTTTATCGTTGTTTTTATCGCCAATATTGACATAGTTCAAAATAAAAATCAACGGTATCCAATTTTGTCTTCATCAGATATGAAAGAGGTGAGATGTGGACAACGTTAGACCTACCTAAGGTAGAGAGGTTGCTTCGACATTCGCCTCTTTCTGCATCAAAACTTGTATGATTCTCATCGAAAAATAAAAATAAAAAAAAGCTATTTCTGAAGAACAAAAATAAGTCTCTAGAATATGCTATGTTTTTTTTTGTGGTCTAGCTTTTTTCCTTACTAGAAGGATATGGAATTGGCTATTCTCATTATTTATTCTATAAGAAATAAGAATCTCAAGTTACGTGTAACTTTTACCATAACTTGTGTTGAATAGACTTAAAGTAGTAATGTTACTATTGTGAGCTAGGATAAAAAGATAAGTATGAGCTAGGATAATATACAATTAATAACTTTTACTAAGGTTAATACAAGTATATAGGATCAATCCACTGAAAGCAAGATGATGTGAAGTATGGCTAGTGATAGTGAGTGATGATGACATGATAATGGTTCTCAATTATTCTATGTGAGACTTGTAAAATATCACTCGCTATAAAAATTGTAGAAATAGCATTTTTACCTACTCTTTTGTTGTTAAAAGACTAGGCATTGATCAATAATTCTTCGAAAGGAATATAAAAATGGACCTCCATTATCTTATCCCCAATCTTTAATCCATGGTGTCTTGTTTGTAAAGATTATCAAATAGGATATTGTGTTTTTGTTTTTAGTTACATGTTAGATATTCTTCTCAATCATATGAGTATGATCTAGTGATCATTTTTGTATTATCTTCGCTAAATTCAATGCCGTTTTGGGATGGTTGGGGAAAGAGTCGGAAATGTTTATAAGGATATATGTCATGTGCATGTGAGTCAAAAACTCGCCTCCTCGGGTAGCCATTTATCCAGTTACTCGCCGAGACATACATATTAGTTGTAACATAAGAATAAGTCAAGTTCAAGCTTGATGTACTTGATACAAAACTTGAGACGTGTTTCAACCATTTAAAAATGGAACCATACGGTAAACCAAGTTAAACTACACGAGTAGCTTCAGAGAAATAGCATTCGCCCGAATTCATAGCGTTAGTTTTTCCTAACTCGGTAGCTTATTTACGACCGGCAATATTTTGATTTTTGCTTTCTTTCGATTGGTTATTGGTTTTATCCTCGTTAGCCCTGCACCACACGCAACTACAATCTTTACTCATCTTTAGGGTTATCCAAAATTCAAGAAGCCTCTAGTAATTTATATCCATTTTTGTTTTTGTAACAAATCTGTTGTTAATAATTGACCTATTCATTTTTGATACCAGACAACCCCATTAGTAATAGTCACTCATCCTATTTATTTTTTTGTAAGCTTGTGACTTGTATGGCCCATTAAAGTTGATTGTTACTTTTCAAGACAAAAAAGATGCAATTATCTATCTACTTTGCTTTAAATGGTTCTTGATTTAATCTTATCACCACCTTGTATGGTAATATGTCATTATTTAAGCATCTTAACTATGAACCTAGTACTAAATCTATAATCAACATGGTAGATCTTTTGCGGTCAAAGACGAGATCTTTTGCTTATTCGAAGGAGCGCTAGACAACTTGGGTAGTTTGAAACAACAATATGGGCTTTCCAAGTCGGCCAACGAGGTCGTTTTGGTTATTGAGGCTTACAAGGCTCTTCGTGATCGCGCACCTTATCCTATGAACCAAGTTGTGGGTCACCTTGATGGAAATTTTGCCTTTGTTGTCTTTGACAAATCAACCTCTACTTTATTTGTGGCCACAGTAAGTCATATTTTCATAATTAGTTACCTAAGTTTTACTCTATTGACTATATTACTTAAAGATGTCGATTAATCTTTATGATTTGTTTAATAAAATGGTGTTGGTGATGATAATGACAGGATCAACATGGTAAGGTTCCTTTGTATTGGGGAATCACAGCCGATGGGTGCGTTGCGTTTGCAAACGATGCTGATTTGCTTAAAGGTGCTTGTGGCAAGTCACTTGCTTCGTTCCCTCAAGGTTCGCTTCCATCCATTTTCGTCTCGCTTTTTCATATGCGGGTTGGGTTGACATGAAAACATTTTCATCTATAACTTAAATTATTTTGTAAAATATCATTATGTTACATATCAATTAGTTTATAAATATCCCGACTTATTAGGTTCTATGCACAATTGGATGATTTTCGAACCGTTTGACCATTTTCTTTTTAGCTTAGTTTTTGTATATCCAATTTGAGTCGTTAGTGATTAAACATAACTAGATAGATCAACACATTCATGAGTATATTGTCACCATTATTTTTCATGATTTATAAAACGTTGCTCGATGATATGCAGGATGTTTCTACTCCACCGCAGTTGGAGGGCTAAGATGTTACGAAAATCCTAAGAACAAGATCACAGCCGTTCCTGCAACTGAGGAAGAGATATGGGGAGCAAAATTCATGGTAACATATAAAAAAAATCTGATCCACTAAAAATGCTTGATTATTGCTTATTCGTGGTCGTTTTCGCAACTATTTTAGTGGTTTGTAGCGTATATCCTGTGGTCCCAATATTAAACTCCATTATTTCAATAGCTTAGGTATATGTTACCATCAAGTGTCGAGCAAAATGTGACATTTTGGTTGATATTTTTGTCAGGTCGAAGGCCCATCGGTTATCTCAGCCACAGAGTAAGCATATCACTTTCAACCCGTCACCGTATGGATTGTTGCTTGATCCACAACTTTTTATCCGATAATCGCTATCTCCACTACGACAACATGAGATCCCGTCTTACTAGAGCAACATCTTTAGTAAGACGATAAATAGATGTTTGTTTCCTTTTTATGGTTCTTAGAGGCTGAGGTTGTAGTTTTCGACTTGAAGTTGGTTTATGTACATACAAATGTTGCTTGTGTAATAAAAAGCTTGGGTAGACATGAAATGTATAATTTATGGTTGTGGTCTATTTGTCATGCTTTGAGAAGTTATTTATAAACTTAAAGTTGGTAGTGTATAATACTAAAAAGACCATCTTCTTTTCAATCTCCCACTTTTGTGGGATAAATCAAACACAATTGTTAAAAGTAAGAAAATCAGTTTCATATATAAGCTCAAATCATGCTTTCAAAACATTGTACATAATGCATTCAATGATTGTATTATGAGTATATATGAAATTAAAGATGACGTGGATATATAAAATTCATCCTTTAAATTATATTGCTTGTTTTCACTTTTTCATATCCAATGGTTTTGCTAATGTTAAAAGGTAACTTCCAAAAGTGTATACCATCTTCTAATCTGTAGCGGTTGTTTTCAGATACAAAGGATGTATGTCACTGATAGTTATGGGCTTTCGATTGATGATAAGAACTTTATTATTGTTAAGTGATGGATATTCATGTAGATATAAAGGTCAACATCACTTTTCTTATCATCAAATATCAGTTGGGATTATTTCAAAGACAAATTTAGAAAATAAACAAGTAAATATAAATATAAATATTTACTATAAATATTTATAGTAAATATAGTAATTCGCTTCACAACACTTCGAAATTTTTATCTTAATTTTTAGTGGTTAGAAGCAGGTCAAGTTTGTTAAGTTGGCCGGAATTTGTAAGGTCGACACGTCATCCGATGATCGGAGCCCTTATCTTAATTTTGCTAAAAACTCTTTCCATAATAAGCAAAGAAAACTGATTTTAAGCCTTCTAATTTTAGAAGGCCTAAACGCATTATAAAGAAGATAGATAAATAGATAAAGATCATTCGGCGACAAAGATTATTTACATACCATGATCAATTCCACCTTCCATTTTATTCGATCCAATTGACGATTAATCCCAATTTTAAAACCCACTTTCATCATTTTTTCAAATATTAATATTTCAAACCGCTAATCGCGTCGCGAAAAAAATATATTGCGACGAAGATGATTATCTTTCTAGATAGACTTCGACATACTTCGACAAAAAGATTTTCGTATTTTCACGGTTTTTAGGTTTTTTACGCCATCGAAATTTGATTGAAAATCATATATGATAAAACACTAATTTGAATATCATATGTGATATTAGTGTAATATCATATATGATATGTAATATCACATGTGATATTAGTGTAATATCATATACGATATTACATATAATATCACACGTGATATTACATATCATATACGATTTAACACCAATATCACATGATATTCAATTTAGTGTTTTATCATATATGATTTTTATGAAATTTCAAGAATGTAAAAACGAAAAAATAACAAAACGAAAAAACGAGTTTTTTTCTTTTTCGAAAGATATCAAAGTCCTGCCTATGTAAAAGATAATTAAACGTCGTCGCGATTGTAAATATTTTCACTTAACGATTAATCGGTTTAAGAGATATTTAAATTATAAAAATACGTAAATAATAAAATTCTTTAATCTCACCATCGATTTCTTTTAAACTGACTACAAGATGAATTCCTGACATGTAAGAAAATTTGGATGTGAAATAACCTCCTCATATAAATATGTAAAAGTCTTGTTTTGTTATCTGTAAATATAAATATCACTGGCTACTACCGTACTAGCCTTTAAAAAAAATTCTCTTAACAAAAATGTGTCAATACTCGCTATGAGATTGTAGGTCAAGCTTTGATGGACCTTACATATACTTAATGGGCTAAATATTGCCTGTGTGTTTGCCCACTATTTTAGCCCATTACAACAAGTCCAATTAAATATTAAATTCAATAGACAATATTTCAAGAGCTAAAGAAATGTTTAATATTTGAAAATCCAATGAACCAATTCTAATCATTCAAAAAATTATTAAAATAACACTCATCGTCATTATTTTCTAAAATATTAAATATTTCACAACTGTTAATCATGAAAAATCAAACCATCACAACGATAATAAAAGAACCCTCAAAATGTGATGTTCTTGTATGGCGTGGTTTAAATGGTGACTTTCAATCATTTTCTTGAAATGTTTGGGAAGCTATTAGGGCCCGTGAGAATGAGGTTATTTGGGCAAGTGTTGTGTGGTTCTCTCATTTCATTCCACGACATGCAATTCATTTGTGGTTAGTAGTTAAGTGTAAGTTAAAGACTCAAGATGCATTGAGGCAACGGGATGTTGGTGCTTCAATCGACTTAAACCTGCTTCAATGCCCACTTTGTGAGTTGCAACCGGATTCACATAATCATTTGTTTTTTGAATGCATTTTCTCTTCTCAGGTGTGGAATAATGTGAAGATGCTTATTGGAATGCAAAATGTTGCTCCTGTGTTGGACGATATAATTGGTTCTAAAGGTGAAGAAGTTTCAGGCACATGTCAAGGCTCTAAAGGCAAACATGAAGGATTCTCGCAAAGAAACTCCCCAAGTTCGATAATGATGATGATAATTGGGTGATTCTCCCAAACAGGGGAGGAAAACGGATACCCACACTCAGGGGAGGAAGCTAGACTTTGAAGAAACTCTGGGTGGTAGTGATCAAATTTGGGTGGTAGTGATGATCAACACATTCCAGATGAACCAGTTGATCAAGATGCACCAACTGAACTAGTTGATTTGGATGAAGATGTTAGTGATACTGTTACCAGTGGTCAAAAACCAGTTAGTACTGCTGATACTTCAAGAGGTACTGCTACTTATGAAGAAGGTAATGCCGGTGTAACTGAAGGTAATGCTGCATTGGATAAAGGAAAATGTATAATGAAAGAGTCTAAAAAACCAGAGAAAGTGAAGAAGAAGGTTCTTACACAGGTAGATTATGATGCTGAGATTGCTAAGAAATTTCATGAAGCAGAAGTTGCCAGATTCATGGAAGAGCAAAAGATCATCAAAGAAAGGGAGGCTACTGATGAACTTGCAGCAAAGTAGTTACATGATCTTCAGAGAGAATAAATTCCTGTAGAAGAAAGAGAAACTGCTTTGAATGAACTGATTGACATCATCAGGAAAGGTCAGAAAGAAAAGAGAAGACCAAAGCCACCAACAAAAGCTCAGATCATACACCAGATGAAGGAATATCTCAAGCATCAGGACAACTGGAAAGCAAGTCAATTGAAGGGAAAGTCCAGTCCGAGATTGAAAGGTTGTATTTCAATGCTTACAGAAAGATTCAGAGGTTTGTTCCAGTGACTGAAGAAGAAAAATTTTCATGAACAAAGAGATCTGCCTCAACTCTTGAATCTGAAGCTTCAAAGAAACAGAAGCTAAGTGATGATGAAAAGATACTAGATCAGTTGGTCATTCAAGAAGATGCAGTTGATGCAACTCCTCTAACTGCCAAGTTTCTCATAATTGACTGGCAAATAGTATCTGATGGATTTAAGAACTTCATAGATCTGACAAGATCTAATGGTTTCAAAGGTAAATATCCATCTTTTGGCTACTTACTGCGTTTTGTTGATATAGAAGATTTGGAAGCACTATGGAAGATTGTGAAGTTCAGATATGGCTCTACAAGACCCACAGGAACTCTAAACTTGGCTATTTGGCATGCTCTAAGGTGTATGTTTGAGCCAGATGCAAGTGATCACTGGTGGGATGACTATATGGTGAAAAGCTAGAGATTATTTGAGTATTGTGGAGTACATGTAGTAGAGCTTAGTGAAAGTTGGTTATATATTCTTGTTGACAGAGATTATCCACTCAGCTATTATTGCCATTCAGATGCTTGATTCTAAACTAATTACTTATACAAAGAAAGGAACTCCTATGGCTTACAAGCTACTGCAGAAGATTGAGAAGATAGCTCAAAAAAAGTAGTATGTTTGGAAGAATCCCTCCATCATCAAAGTTAAAGTTTAATTGAAGAAACTTAGTGATTTGCAGAGAAGTCATACGTTTAGGGGAGGATTGTTGGGAATTAAATGTAGCAAGATTAATGAACTTAGTAACGCCAAGCATACAAACAGTAACTCATCAAGATAACACCGAGTACTAAATGACTTAGTACTTCTAGTACTTATATTTTGTAACGCTTAAGTGATATGTACGCTTTTGTATATATAGATAGAGATTGTGTATAGCTTATGCAAATATATATTGATAGTTATCTTGTAAAGGACTCCTTGCGTTATAAAAGGAGATCCTAGGTTAGCAGTTATACACGCATCTTTTGTTAAGCTTCATGGTTGTAAACCCTAGTGATAAGTTGAGATCATTTGTATTATTATCATTAATAATATTGAAGCGTTTTGTTAATTCATTGTTCACTGTTCCATTCATTCATATACATCAAACACATTAGTCTTCTAAAGTACTAAGTAGTAGATTCCGCATACTACTTGTTATACCCTCAAAGTATCTAAACACACGTCTCAAGAGTGTTTAGATCCTCACAACGCCTTCCAAGTATTGCTCCATCTCCCACAAGAAATCATCAACCGCCCTAGCTTCCCGCTTTCCCACGAACGGTGATGGTTTTAGAACATCTATCTTCGGAACATTATGACTAGCGTTACCACATTCATTAGCCATGGATCGCTTGCATAGCATCACATTGGCTTGTAAGTCTTCGATGGTCTTATGAATATAACTTTGGAGATCTCTTCTCCAAACTTCACGATCTCGCTCATGAACATCTTCTTTAGGTCATGGATCTCACGCTTAAAGTCGCCACTAAAAGTATTGAGGACAACCCTAAAGTCATCCTCCATGCTCGTGAACTCGGAGTCTAGACTTTCCAAGCACTCAACTTGGTTCTTTAACTCCATTATGGATGTCTCAACACCCGTCAATCTCCTATCCAAGCTCGACACAATGTCCTTAGACGTACCTCTCTTCTTGGGGTCTTGACGCTATCATCTCGACCTTGCCTTTCGTCGATGATCGCACTTCCACTGGGACCAATCTTATCCGTCTTGCCTGCCATCGCCTCGAATCAACCTGGCTCTGATACCACTTGTCATGGACTTGTCTCTACAAGGTCTTCCGTACAGCCTTGCTCGAATACTCAACGATGTATGCAACGAAAGAAAGATTCAAATAATGGAACAAGTGGAATATGAAAACACTTTGTATTACTTGGAGAACTTTAAAAGGTAGCTTACAAGTGAACTTCTATGGACGCCTTGTACAAATGAGGCTACATCTATTTATACTACTATGTACATGATTATAGAAGCTTTTAGGAAATGTCTATGATTTCTAAGAGTTTCTAGAGCTTCCTACATTTTCTTACATCTTCTAAGATCTTCCAAAGACTTCCAAGATTATCTAAGAAAATTGTGGAATAATCCGGAATCCCGATCATTCTATGAAACGATCATATCGAGTATTAAAATAATTGTTGTGTCTAATAATCATGCCTACTTATATACCTATAATGATTTGATTGATTAATTTGAAAAAAAATGATTGATGAGAATTAAAAAAGAAAGATGCATAATATATGTGTACAAGTAATTTATACATTAAACATATATTTAAGCATGCGTTTTAGATCTAAATAGCACTACATATCAAAACTCAATATGTTATATACATCGCAACTCCTTTTACAACTTTCAATAACTTTATTTCATTTTTATTTTAATAAAAAAAAGTTAACATATAATTTCATAAATAGAAAAATTGTTACTACAAATATGTTGCCTCACTAATATCATTCTCTCAATACAAGAGTTGATAATTAAGTAAAATATATTTCATGCTATTTAATTATCACTTTTAACTAACTGTCATTAGATGGTCTTACATTAAAGTCAAATCCATGGTTACGTTTAGTTGTAGAAAAATAAATTAACTTTTTTGACAAAATCTCAAGAAAAACTCGAAAAATAAAAAACGTGTTAAGATCAATATTTTCAGCAAATGTTTTTAAAAATAAAAAATTTTCTTTCTTTGTTTATAACTAATAATTTTAATTCATATTTTTCTAGAAAAAATACTTACTCTATTTTTACATTTTGTCTTATCTATTTTACTTTTTCAAAACTTGCATCTAAAATCTTTAATTTTTATTTGTAATAAACGCATTTTTTAAAGAAAAATAAAAAATTACTACAACTATTACTCCGTAAAACATGAAACCAAACATAAATACGCCAAAAAACAACACAACACAACACAACACTTTCTATTTTAAACACATTATTTTATTCCGTACTATAAATACTGTCACAGACACAACACACACACATTTTAGGTACAACATTTTCACCCAATTTCCAATCAAATCCTAACCCTAAAAAGCTACTGAAATCATCATCAAGTTCGAATCTTTATTCCATTTCTATACAATTCATATCTTTAATTTCATGAAAGTGGTTTGATTTAACTCGTTCTATTTGTTTTTGCAGGTTCTTGATTGAATTTTATGCTTTGTTTCTCAGTTTGATTCAAGCATATTAGTTCTTCAAAGCTATACTTTTTAAGCATATATTTACTTGGTTTTTTTCATAACTGAGTTGTTGATGATAAAGTTAGTTGCTTGATAGTATTTATTGTAGATTAGGGATGTAGAAATTTTCTTTAGTTTTCTAGAAAATGTGTTTAGATGAATTGAAAAGTGAAAAGGGATGTAGGAAAATGTGCCTGTAGTTAAAGAATTCCCTGAAGTATTCCCAGAAGATCTACTTGGTCTTCCACCTGCTCGACAAGTCGAATTTCAAATTGATCTAGTGCCTGGAGCTACACCCGTAGCTCGAGCACCCTACCGTTTGGCACCATCTGAAATGCAGGTGTTATCCAAACAACTGCAAGAACTATCGGACAAAGAATTCATTAGACCAAGTTCCTCGCCTTGGGGAGCACCGGTTTTGTTCGTCAAGAAGAAAGATGGATCTTTTCGGATGTGTATCGATTATAGAGAACTGAACAAGCTCACAATCAAGAACCGATATCCTTTACCTAGAATCGATGATCTGTTCGATCAGTTACAAGGATTGAGTGTATACTCGAAAATTGACTTAAGATCAAGATACCATCAGCTAAGGGTGAAAGAATAATATATTCCAAATACCTCATTTTGAACTCGCTATGGTCATTATGAATTCCAAGTGATGCCATTTGGTATAACCAATGTGCCTGCTGTATTCATGGACCTAATGAATAGGGTATGTAAACCTTACTTGGATAAATTTGTCATCGTGTTCATCGATGATATTCTTATCTACTCTCGTGATAAGGAAGAACATGCGGAACATCTGAGAACTGTCTTGAGATTACTCAAATATGAAGAACTGTACGCTAAATTCTCCAAATGCGACTTCTGGATCGAGACAGTACAATTTCTTGGTCACATGATTGACAGTAAAGGCATTCATGTGGACCCAACAAAGATCGAATCTGTTAAGAACTGGACTGCACCAACCAACCCCACCGAGATCCGCCAATTTCTAGGTCTCGCCGGTTATTACCGGAGATTTATCGAAGGTTTCTCGAAGATAGCCAAACCATTAACGGAGCTAACCCAGAAAACGAAGAAGTTTAAATGGGGAAACGATCAAGAATCAGCTTTCCAACTCCTTAAGCAAAAGCTCTGCGAAGCACCAATCTTGGCTTTACCCGAAGGAGTAGAAGACTTTGTGGTATATTATGACACTACACTTGGGTCTAGGCGTTGTTCCAATGCAAAGGAATAAAGTAATTTTTTACGCATCCCCGTCAACTCAAGACTCATGAGAAAAACTATACCACTCACGATCTAGAGTTAGGAGCAGTTGTATTTGCTCTTAAGTTATGGAGACACTATTTGTACGGAACTAAATGCATAGTGTACACTGATCACAAAAGCCTTCAACACATCTTGGATCAAAAGAAACCGAACATGCGCCAACGCTACCGGCTAGAATTGCTCGCTGACTATGACCGTGAGATCCGCTACCATCCCGGAAAGTGAATGTCGCGCGCGGGCTTAGCGTAAAAGATCGCCCTAAACCACTTAGAGTGAGATCCTTGGGAATGGTAATCAATTCACCCTTCCATCGAAAATTCTTGAAGCTCGATCAAGCGCTTTAAAGAAGAAAACATGACAAGTGAGAAGATTTATGGCATGCCGGAGAACGAAAATGGATTTGTGAAGAGATCATATGGAACGTTGTGTTTCAAGGATCAAGCCGGATTCCACTTTACGGAGGTATCCGTGAGCTCATCATGCATGAATCTCATAAATCTAAGTAATCCATCCATCCCGTCCTAACAAGATGTATCAAGATCTTAAACTTTTATACTAGTGGCCAAACATGAAGGCCGATATCGCGGAGTATGCTAGTAAGTGTCTAACATGCTCGAGAGTTAAGGCAGAACATCAGAAACCATCCGGATTGTTAACTCAGCCAGAAATTCCTGTTTGGAAATGGGAAAGAATCACAATGGACTTCATTACTAAACTGCCAAAAACTTCTAATGGTTTTGACACCATATGGGTCATTGTTGACCGTCTCACAAAATTAGATCATTTCTTGCATATTAAAGAAACTGACGAGATGAGTACACTTGCTCGGTTGTATCTTAAGGAGATTGTTTCTCGCCATGGGGTACAGATTTCTATCATATCTGATCGTGATAGCCGATTCACCTCGAGATTCTGGAAAACACTCCAAAACGATATGGGTACCAAATTGGATATGAGTACCGCCTACCACCCTCAAACAGATGGACAAAGTGAAAGAACAATCCAAACTATGGAAGACATGCTGAGATCATGCGTGATCAATTTCAGAAAAGGATGGGATAAGCACTTACCTCTGGCAGAATTTTCTTACAACAATAGCTACCACGCCAGCATCAAAGCAGCTCCATTTGAAGCGCTTTACATACGAAAATTTTGATCACCTGTTTGTTGGGCAGAAGTTGGAGAAGTACAACTTAATGGCCCTGAAATTGTTCAAGAAACAACTGAGAAGATAATGCAAATCAAGCAACGTCTACAAGCAGCTAGAGATAGACAAAAGAGCTATGCTGATGTCAGAAGAAAACCTATGGAATTCCAAGTAGGAGACCGAGTAATGCTAAAAGTATCTCCTTGGAAAGGAATGGTCGGATTTGGCAAAAGAGGAAAACTTAAACCCTGATACGTAGGACCGTTCAAAATTCAGAAAAGAGTTGGTCCAGTAGCATATAAGCTCGAGCTTCCGGAAGAGCTCAGTCGGGTACATGATACTTTTCACGTTTCAAACCTTAAGAAATGTATATCCGATGAAACCCTTATTGTTCCTCTAAAGGACATACAACTCAATGACAAACTTAGCTTCGTAAAAGAACCCGTTGAGATCATGGACAGGGAATTCAAGAGGCTAAAGCAAAGGCGCATTCCTATTGTCAAAGTTCGGTGGAATCATAAGAAAAAAGGTGCTGAGTTCATGTGGGAGCGCGAGGATGTAATGCGTTCCAAATATCCTCACCTGTTCACCGAATCACCCACGGCAACCTTTGCGAGTTAAACAATGGACGCGGTTCTTTTAAGGGTAGGTATCTGAAGCTCCCGAAAATCTCATAATTCATTAACTGCTTAATCATGAATAAAGCACGGATCATAGAACCATGAAATTTTCTTGTCATCGTTTTGCATATCATTTGGCATGTGCATCGTAAAATGAAAAAATGCCGATCAATTAAATGCTCAAAATCACAAGCTCGTTGTAACCCGATCAAAATTTCCTCGATTCCAATATTATTAATTAGCTGAACTTATAAGTTTTCGTTCATCTTCGTTTCATCACCACTAAATCGAGTGTTGTAAGTTCCTTTCAACTCGCTTTCTATTTTGTTTCCTCATTTACATTCTAATATCGCATGTTAAAATGTTGTGTGCACCATTAAAGATCAAACGTATAAAACGATTTGTAATATTAACAAGACACTCATAACATAATAAACTTAGATCATAGCTAATAAATCGTTTATAAAGAACTTAACTCGTTACCTTTTCCCTTAAAACTTATGTTGCGACTACATTTTAGAACATCAAGCTATATATTTTTGTTACATGAAATAGTAGCGACATAATAAATCTCGTTACAACACAAACAACCCTATGAAACCCTTAACCCTTGTCTCGTTTTCGCGCTAAACCAAACACACCACGAATGGGCCTTAAGGCCCAAACACATACAAACCAGTGGCCCTTTTGTGTCTAACCCGTCCCAATTATAATAAGGATAAGCCCATAAGCTAGAAATAAGCTAATAATAAGCTTTTGAAAAAGTTTGATAATCTTTGTAAGTCGAAAGGTATAAATTGGACTAAGTTCGCAAAATGTGAAGGGTTCGGGTAAGAAATGAATATTTTAGAAAGTTAAAGGTTGTGTTTTATACGTTAAATTGCATGCATGAAAAGTTTAGGGTAGATTTTGTAAGCTTTTGAAAGATAAGGGTTACTTTATACGTTATAGTGCATGCATGGAAAGTCTAGGGTCTAATATGTAAATCATGGAAAGTAAAAGGGTGTTTTGTATGTACATTGCATGCGTAGTAAAAGTATAGGGTCTGTTTTGTAATAACGGAAAAATAGTTTAAAAATGAAATAAAAGTTTAGGTGTCGAAAATGTAACTTTGAAACTTGAGTGACTAAAAGTGTAAAATTTGACTTTTGAAAGGATTTTGTCAAAACAAAGATAAACAAGGGACTAGGTTTTGTTGTTTCTCCTAGACCACCGAATCATCAAACAACATAAAATATACGATCCTACAAATGGTACCAGAGCCTAGGTTTTGTTGTTTGTGTTGATTCTCGTGGCTTATTTCATGGTTTTAAGCGGTTTTTCATACGGTTTATCTTGTGCGGTTTGTGTGGTTTTCTATAATGCGAGTTGATGTGGTTTGAGGGTTGTTTGATGTGTATTGAGGTTGTCTTATTGTGTGGTTATTTGTCATGATTGAATCTGCCTTTTTGAGTCTCAACAGTTTTGGTGATGTTTATTGGTTTTAATTCAAACCGGTTTAAAGGCTCTTATAAAGTGTGATATTACCGATTTATTGAATATCGCACAAGTATTGATATAAGTTGTATTCGTTTCTTATATCGATTTTGTGACCAAATTAACTTGTCAAACTGATTAATCCATTGGTCTGAATATGAGTCCTTTGCTTTTGCATTTCTGGATGCGTTTTGGTACTTTCATGGAAGCGGGTTTGGCGCATTCTTGGATGCGGTTTGTTAACTGCCCAGGTTGAACGTTCCATATGCGGTTTGTCACTATTTTGTATGCGTTTTGAACAGAATGGTAAAAGCGATTTGTCATGAAAAAAAATCAGGTGCGATTTGTCACAAAATCTGGATGCGATTTAACTTTTAACATCATGCGTTTTGACCATGATTTATGATGCGATTTGTATGTGCAAGAAGATGAAGCGATTTGTTGACTTTCAATAAGACCATATGCGATTTGTTATGAAAATGGTGCGGTTTGTGTTATAAATGGGTCAAAAGCGATTTGTTGACTCACTCAAAAGCAATTTGTCTAAACTGTATAACTAAGATGCGGTTTGATCTAAGATGCGACTTGTTGACCAACACGCATCCAATTCATCATGACTCAAAGTAACCTTATACGATAAGGATCTCGCTCATATCACGCTGTGTAACAATTCATCAAGAAAAAGGGTATCACACGATATAATCTCTCACGGATCCACGACTACGTGACTCAATACAACAAGAAATGATAAACAATCTCGAATGGGTGAACCCGGATTCGACAAGTTACTACCTTGATTCGACAATCTCGCATTGGGTCACCTCATGTCCTCATAGATCTAAAGTTTTTTTAATATCCAAATGCTTAAGATAATCAAATCTGAATTAGAGATAATATACGACTTAAGGAAATGATTGTAACAAGTATGCTATATCATTTGCTTGGCTCGTTTATTACAAATTTCATAATCGAATTATCATGGTGTCATATGTTGATTATTTTTCGAACAATAAGTCATGAGATATGACTAGAAAGTCACCTCCTTCCTCATTCGGTCAAGATTTAAAACGTTAATCAAAGTAATTTATACCTACACGTATGTTTGATATAATCTCGTTCTGTCGTCTCTAACGAACCCTCAAGCCATCCACGTGGCGAGGCTATCCGTTCTAGGATAGTTGTGATCGAAGTTGAATGAAATGGGAGAAAGAGGCGGATGACAATATGGAGAGGAGGGAGGCGGATGATTTTGTTGAGATAAGTATTAGGGTTTGTGGCCCAAGTGGTGAGAGGGCGTCTTGTGGTGAAGTGTATAAGGGGCGTATTTTTTTCGTGTGAGATTAGGGTTAGGATAAGTGAGAATAATTAGGGTATGTCAAGACTTATATAACCGGTTATCACTTATCGATTTCATGCTTGTTTTTTTTTTTTTTTTTTTTTTTTTTTTTATCGTGGGCCTTAATACCCGGTTATGGACAATTGGACTTGGGTTGCACATGAAATTGGATCGTGTTTCATTGTCTTTTCACTAGGCTTAATATACTTGTCGTAATATCAATGTGATAATTGGACGGGCTATATCGGTGGGTGAGATTGAGTTACTAATGTTTAATTGGATTATCAAAGTATTATTCAAATTTAGTTTTGGAAATAAATTTTGATAATATTTGATAATGAATCATGTTTTGGTCATAATATTTCACGAAGGATACTGATTCACGGCATTGAGCGAATTAGTGAGCGAAAATGATGGCTACAAGGTTTTTGTATGGATATTGCTTACGGGGTTCTTGTGTTGATTATATGGGCTTTGGAGTATATGTATCAAAAGATGGACTTCTCAAGATTTGGAATTGATGAGATTTAGTTATGAGAGTTGATGATGAGATTGGGTATGCTGCTGAGATTTGTTGTGTTATGGGATTGATACTTTGGTTTATGCATTTTCACGGAGTATATTATGTCTCGGCTTGAATTGGTTATTGAACAAAGTTGTCTACGGGGTTGTTTATCACGGTATCTCTTATTTGGTTTATGCATTTGCACGAGTATAACTATCACTTGGTGTCTAACACAGTTGAGGATACGTCAAGAGGTTTTGTACATTGGGTACACTCGTTTCTTCTTCACAAGGATTAGTACAAGTTTGAGTAACAAATGGGAATTCTACTTCATGATCGAGTTTGGCATATTGGGTTTACTTCTCCAGTAGTCACAACAATGGCCAGGCGAATCGTGAATGATATGTTTGCCAAGGTATTCAAAGGATGAGATGTGATCAACAATTCTCGGGAATATTCGACACCACGGAATGTCTATGATACTTCACGCCTAAGCAAAATCTTTCAAGAATCTTCGGTCGGTCATGATATTTCAAGATTTTTGCTTATGACAAAACTTCTCGTGCAAATGGTCGTACATTATGATGCTTCCGAAAGTTGAAACCATCACGGGAGAAACGTGTTTTAATACAAATAAGCCGTAAAACGTTTATTTATATTTCACGATCTTCTAATGTTTTGTCGATAACAAGCGTAAAATCATTTTAACGAAACAAATAGAATACGTAAATGGTTTGAGTTAATAGTTTCCTAACACACTTACGTTTTCACATAAAACACTAAAACAAGTATAAGTGATTTTATGATTTAAATACATATGTGCAACAACTAGTGTTTACATATTGGGTTAGCATATACTTAAACTAAGTATACTAAAATGGGTAAAACATGTATATACTAAAATGGGTAAAACTAGCAAATGGTATTGACCCATAATCCATGGTTTATATATACCACTTAACCAAGTTCATTGTATCCTTAAGATACATTGTATCTAGAAAAAAACCATGGATCAACCCATAACCCATGACCCATGACCCATAACCAAAAATACCCATGGGTAAAGAAGGCGTTCCACGGATCCACAGCTTTGTGCTAGCCGGATCCCAAGTGGAAGGATCCGTGGGATCCGAAACGATGAGAATTTTCTCTATAAATGAGAGCCATTTCTTCCTTTCTACTTATCACTTCACATACATACTTCCCATGTATTATAACCTCTAACCTCGGATCCAAGTGATCTATGTAGTTTGTCTTTTATTTTGTGTGATCTTCTAGGTTCCTCTTAAAGGCAAGATCACCACTTGAAAACGAGCAAGCTCAAGTCCATGAGTTGCCATGCCGTCATCATCAAGATAACTAAGGTTCTCTTGTTGATAGTTCTTACTTTCTCCATAGATGTTGGGTTGAAGGCATTAGTGAAGAATGCCAAAAGTGTCAAGATGAAGCATTAGTGAAGGTGCTCATCATCCGTGTCAAAGCATTAATGAAGAATGCTAAAGGTGTCAAGGCGAAGGCATTAGTGAAGGGTGCCAAGCGTTGTGTCTAAGGCATTAGTGAAGGATGCCGAAGAATCAAATCAAGTCACATTTGAGAAGAATGCCTGGGTCGTATAATCGATGAGGTGCATCGTTATACATATAAGTAATTGTTTATTTCAAGGATGGTGATATCCTTGATGGTATTGTAACAAGGTGGATCTCCTTGATATTAGGTGTTGTGTTGTGAAGGGTAGTAGTTCCTCCATAGTAATGGAACTAGGTGCTTAGCCTAGTACCTAATAAAGGGTAGGCGACATTGTGATAGGATTAGTTCTCCTTGGTGTGAAAGAACTCGGTGGATAGCCTAGCACCGTATAAAGGGTA
Organism: Chrysanthemum lavandulifolium; assembly: GCA_022545495.1. Lineage (NCBI taxonomy): Eukaryota > Viridiplantae > Streptophyta > Magnoliopsida > Asterales > Asteraceae > Chrysanthemum > Chrysanthemum lavandulifolium. The sequence continues at coordinate 41,167,569 of CM040238.1, read as the reverse complement.
GAGCGACGTTTTGTTAGGTGTGGTTCGCCTTGGTGTGAAGGAACTCGGTATTTAGCTTTGTCTGGGAAAAAGGTTAAGCGGCGTTGTGAAGGCTTCTCCGCCATAAGGAGATTGGTGTAGTGTTTACGAACTCTCGAGTAGGTGACTCGGGAGTGGAGTAGGGAAAGGAAAGTGTCCTATAGCCGAACCACTATAAATAACTTGTGTCGTGGTGATGTGCTTCTTACTCTTTATCTTTCATTACACGTTTATATATCTATCTATCAATGTCCAACATAAACAACCAAATAGATTGACATAAGTCGATCTAAATATTTAAAAGGAAGTTTTAAATTGGTAAACTATTCAACCCCTTATAGTTTTCCACAATTGGTATCGAGCTTAGTTACCAAGTTTCTTAGAGTATGTTGTACTTTAAAAACTTGATACGATCCATGTATGTTTGAAAACTACAAAGAAGGATTATCTTTGTCATATTTTAAAAAATCATTATATTGTTTATTGTTGGACAATGATAGAATGCTCTAACATTTTTTTTCTCTTAAGCATTATCCATACTTGGATTTGGAGTTACCAAGAAGATCATAATGAATTTATCTAAATATTTCTTTTCACAAAAAGAATGTTTAGTATTCTTACAACATAAATCTGGAGATTCCAAGAAGATCACAAAACATCTAAATATTCCTTTTCTAAAAATGAATATATGGCAAAGGAATGATCTTTAATTACTTACCTTTATTGTTATTATTAAAATTTTAGTTGCATGATTTATTAGTAATTGTTCTAGTAGTTATTCATATTATAGTCATCATCTAAATAGTATTTTTCGACTTATTTATATAGACTACATTATCAAACTCGTAATAATGACATCTTGGTTATTCGATAACCCCAATCATTATTCATCACAAAGGATTTATTGACACTTCATCTATGTCAATAAATATCCATGTAAAACTTCTTATATTATTATGATAAAATGGGATTTTATTATAATGTTTGAAAAACTTCTCAAGAATTAACACCAATTCTTAAAAAGGGAACCTCGTTCAATAGGAATAGTATTAAATCGTCAAAACCTCAAACCACAAGTTTTAGAACCTTAACACCAAAACACTAGGCGTTTTAGAACTCCCAAACCAAAGTTATCAAGGAATTTTTAGCTGACTTTTCTTTGCCATGCGGATCCCTAAGTTTATACTAGCGGATCCCATAGAGGATCCGGGATCCGTGCAATGAGAAGACGATATATGCTCAAGAATGATCACTTGTGGATGTTCCACAATAATACTCACCTCAAAGACTCATGAACAAAAACCCATGTATTGTTCATAGGAGCAATTTGATCATTCCTCTCAAGTTTAACAATCACTTGTGTAAGTACTATCTTCACTACATTGTTAATTTAATTCCTTGATTTCTAAAGATTACAATTTCTTCATCTTTAAAAGTTGGGCTCAAATGGGTTTATCATAATTTGTCACCACATTGTTTTCTAAGATAATCTAAATCAAAAATTAACATTGTTAATACAAATTAAACACATTTCTTGAACTTAACAAAGATGATGAGAGCAAAATTGTGATCAAACCCTCTAGGCTACTATTCACAATTAACACCACATTGTGGTTGTATTATTTAGGAACATCATGCCAAGCAACAAGCAACAAGATTACCAAGACACCGATCACTACATACCCATGTACCATAAGAAAAATGGATTAAGTCCGGACGATAGGAAAGCCTTTAAGTTGCTTGAAAGGAGACTCTTTCATGAAGGTAGAGTTGTTGATCCATCATTTCTAGCAAATACCGACATAAGGGAAGTATTTGGAACTATTGTGTTTGATTGTTTATTGGATATAAACGAGCAAATTTGCCCGGTCTTTGTGCTTGAGTTCTACAAGACAATGGGTATAATTAGAAGTGATGACGGGTCCATCTCAATTGAATTCACCATCAATGAGCAAGAGTTTAGTCTTTCACTTATAGAGTTTGGAAGAATTATAGGGTTCCATATCAAGGCGTTTGTATGTACTCAATGAATGGTCTTTGGAACAACTACACACAATGGTTGATAATCATGATATCTACAACACCTTGATCCGGAAGCAACCACGGTGAGGACACCGTGTTCATGCCAAAAGCATCACCATCGAGAGTTACAAGGAAGTCAAAAGTGATCCATAGGGATCCTTTTCAAATAAACTTTGGAAATGTATGGATTGTATAGGAAATGGGAAGATGTGATAACAGAAAATGTGGTGTGCCTAGTAGGAAACAAGGACCACCCCAACGTATGTCTAAGCTTCATGATCTATTGCTTAGTGACCAATACTCGGTTGAACCTTGCCTACTACATGGTCAAGAGAATGGCAAGTGTAAGAAGCATGGACAAGATGGTGCTTCCGTATGCAATGCTTCTAACCCGTCTTGCCAAATTCATCTTTGCATTAGACCCTTCTCCACAATCCTTTGATCATAGCTTTTGCAATAAGGTTATGGTACCATTAACCAAGGGTAGAACAACAAGGTTTATGGTGGAAGGCAAGAGGCCACACCCACCCACGGATTCCTCGGACGAAAGGGAGAGGCAAGGATAAGGTGAAGGGAGTAGTAGCAACCCACTCGAAAATATCGATCTTGACCCCTTGGACTACATTAACCAATTGCCAAACATCCCTAATGAATCACCCGAATGGCAACAAACCAAGGGAATCTTCAAATGCTTCGCCAATTTCTTGAGGAAGAAGAAGTGATGATAATTTGATAAAGAGTGGAGGATGGGTGAAGATGAGAAGGAGAAGAGAGGTAAGAATTTAGGACCCAAATGTATGTTGAACAATTTCAAACAATGGCTTGTAACACTTTAACTATGCTCGTAGTATGTAGGTATCGCCATATCTTGGCACTAAACAATCCTAACTTAGGTATTTGGAAAATGAGATTTTATGACCCTTGAGTGGTCGTCGTCACTCATTCTAGGAATTCTAGCTCTTCCTAACTTGATATACATTATATTAGATATGGTCTTGCATCTAGTCCCTATAGAAACAACTAGGAAAAGCATTTACTATTAAGTGCAAAGTTGCACAATTCACGAAAGCTCGATATGCGGTTGGCGGATCGACTTTTGAACTAGCGGATCCCTCCCATAAGGAATGCGGGATCCGTGGCATCCGATAAATGTCTGATTTGCCTACATCAAAATAGTCTACTAGATCACCTCACACAAGTCAAACATAATGTAGGATCTTTTATTTATTGTGTTGATGATTCGGGTGGTCTTGGATGATCAAAATACATGTTTGCCATAGTTAGAGTTAGTAGAGAGAGAGGTGTTCTTGCTAGAGGTTTACAAAAGTATGGAATATTAGATTGAATGAAGCACCACCCTTCCATGGATGGAAGGGGTATTTATACTACAAAACACGACCTCCTATCGGCTGTGGATCGGGGATCGGTGGGTAAAGACCCGTCCTTCCTCCACGGTGTTGCACCACGCTAAACTAAACTAATAACTAACTAATAAACCGATAAATAACGTAATTAACGACAAGTCTGAGCTAACTTAAGCTAGATAACACTTGGGGTGACCGACTCTTCAAGATGGAATTTTCTAATTCCTAACAATCCCCCAAGGAGGTCACCCCATGTTTTACATTTGAATCCTATCATTCTATTTTATCTTTGTTCTTGAGCTCGTAGACTTCAATTCTTCATTTCAACAATCTTTGTGCTTTAGTAGTGATTCTTCAAAGTCCGCTTGATTTGTACTTTTAGTGGAGGCCTTTAAGCGATCCATATTTGATGATCTTGAGCTTTCATTGAGATCATCACCACATAAATCTCTGGATCACCCTTTATTGTGTTGCCATCATGTGATGTTGTGACTTTCGGACCGACATGCTCACACTTTTGAATCATGACATCTTTCCATCGAGTGGCGGAAGCCTTCGGTTCATGATATTTGCGGCGTAGCGAAGCATAGTATAAAATATCGAACCGAGTTATGTAGATATGCACCGGTCATGATTTCTTCAATTAAGTGTGGTTTACGTGAACATGCGGCTTTGGATTGACTCCTCAATTACGATCACCGCAATCGTCGGGGTGTACCGCATCTGACGATTAGCAATAAAGCGCACAGTATCTTTGATCACTTTTGTTGAATTGAGGTACACGCCCACGGTTCCCGTTGATCGATTACAAGCATCTTGCTGTGATCGGTAGGATTCCTAAGAATCTCCTTGACGGGGTTTCACAGTTGTTCTAGTTGTTCTCAAACCGAACGTCTCAAAGAAGACAACACGGAGTGAGTGAACGGTAATTGAGAATCAGCGATTGATGAAAATGATTTGAAAAACAATCGCGTATTGCTTGAAGAAAGAGTTTTACAATACAACGAAGGTTTTATGAGAAAGATCAATTTTCAATCAAAATACTTTTTGTATTAGAGAATGAGTACACATTCGACGTCTAGCGAAAAGAAGAGATTCGCACATCGAGCGGTTTTTCTAAAAGTATTTTCAATCGATATACTTTTGAATTTGAAATGAATACACATTCGACGTGCTAGAAAGAAGGTTTGCACATCGAGCGGTTTTTCCAAAAGTATTAGTCAATTCCATTCTCGGACCAAGGTTGATTCAAGAATGAATCTCCCATCGTTTCTATCCGAGTTGTCACAAGCTTGATCTTTTGCAAGATTTCACATGTCACCCACCAAGAGCTTGTTAAATGTTGGCTCTGAAGGATTTCCATCTTCATTGTGAATATTTTACATATCCTTTCGGATGTTACGGCAATACCACAAGGATAATCGTGGGACTCTTAATATATATACTTACTTTCCACATTGTGTGAAAGCAAGAAGTCTTCATAAATATAGTGTCTAACGAGATATTGTGGATGATCTCTTGGCTCTAGACTCAATAGTGCACTTTTGGTTCTGTGCGAAGACTAGGGAGAGGTCTCCTACTTGATATCAACCATCTCTAAGAGAAAGTCGATAGATTATGTCGGTTCCCGTGAGAATGAAGCAAGTCCTTTTAAGAGGAACTTGAGTGGCTTGGGAAGTTTAGTGCGAGCGCGTCCTTTGGGTCCATGACATCTTGTCTTCAATACTGCATTACCTTAGTAACCACCAAGTAGCATATGTATTGAACCCATTCGCCTCTAAGGTTGAATTATTGGAGGCTATTTCTTTTCACCCTTTTTCACATTCAATTCTTTTCATTCTTCAACCCCTTGATTGCTTACCGAGACTTCATCACTAGAACCTTGTTGGGTTTATTCCATTACTAGCTCATCTCGATCCGCACTCTTCCCATATCTCACTTTTCTCCTTTTTCATCATACCTAAAGACTCTACACTTTCTAGTGGATTGTCCTGGGTAGATCCCTCAGGTTCGGCGGATCGTGGGAACTAATACCTAACCTAACCATCCTTATAACACCATGCATAAAGTAAAGTGGTCGGTCTTTTTAGTACAGTTCATTCTTCCTTGTCGTATGAAATGAAATCATTTTATCACATAGAGGCAAGAGTTCTTTTGAAGCACATTTACGATCACACAAGCCATTAAGAAACCATTTCAAAACTCAATCAAGGTACTTTATAAATCACTTTAAAAGCTTTCGTTACCTCGATAGTTTATTTGCTCCCCTCAATATGTGCTTCAAGATTCGAAAGCGTTTAGCACATATGAGCGAGCGGCGGCACAATTAAATCAAAACAATCAAAGCGATCACCTTTATCAAATTTCATTATTAAATCACAAATTCTCCCCTAGATAAAAATATCAAACCCTTTGAGATTTTGGATCCCAAGTGATTTAATTAGGTTTAAAAGCATAGGAGAAAATGTGGCGGGTTTAAATACTCATCTTGTTTTTGGATAAATGCTCCTCCTCAACATGTACATTGTATATTTGAAATCGTTTGGCACATGGAGCATGAGTGCCTATAAAGGACTAAAACCAATTAGTTAAAAGCAGATATGAGATTTAAATCACGATCTCTCACCCGATCAAAATTTCAAACCTTTTGAGATTTGTGATCCCAATTGATTAAATCATTTAAAACATTTTGGGAAAGGCGTGGCATGATTTAACTTTGAAAATGATGGATAAGGACCAACTCTAGACATTAAAGATTGTTAGTGTCGGTATGATAGTTTTTAAACGATCTTTAAGTAAAATAAAGCAGTTTCACAATCAAACAAGAACAGAAAAATTTCATTTTGTAAGATCTTTGAGTTTTAAAGAAAATCATACCATGACATAACATTAAATCTTTAGATCACCATAAATTTTGTACAAACAGACTTTTGTGAAGAAATATCGTTTGAAAATATTTTATTTAAATCACTCTCCCCTCGATCCATGACATGATCAATAATTGAGTGACTTAGGTTTTGATAACAAGAAGTCCGTGATTTTCAAAAATTAGTCCAATATATTTTCAAAACAATATTTTCCATTTTCAAAACAATTTAATCAAATTATTCAAAATTGTTTAAAAATGGTATCCCGCACAAAGATATATTAGTGGTTGAGAAGCTTTTGTTGTTCTTCTTTGAGGTTGGAAGAAAAACTGCTCGCAAATGCGTTGCATTTTGAATGCCAACCGAGGTCAAATTAAGCTCCGTTTCTTCAATCACTTAGAAAACCATCTGCGATGCGGTGAGACCTCTTCACGTTGCATTTATGCCAACTCTCCATAGAAGTCCAATTAAGCTCCGTTTCTTCATTTGTCAACCCAAGATATATTTACCCTTTCCTTTTGGCATCCAATCTTCTTCATTTGTGGGATCCGGATGGAACATTCTTATTTCCATGATATCGCATCGTTAGTGGACACAACGGATATATGGTGGTCGACATCACCCAAACAAGAATCGACTAATTTAAGTCAATCAACATATCAATCGGATCATTCAAATGTATGGAAATGATGTGTTTCATCAAACTATAATCATCTAATCCTAACAATCATATCCTAAATTCCTAGTCCTTCGACACGGGCAAATATCATTTTAATTAAGCACGTGGGATAATTAAGAAAGCCCGTTAGATAATATAGATTTGAAAACATTATCCCCTCAATCAATGACTTATTTTGAAAAGATTAAAAGCGGCAGAAGTCATTGATTGAGTTTTCAATTTTCACAAAAACTACGAATCGATTGATTTTTAAGCAACTCATTTTCCACCATTTTGTTAAAACAAATATTTTTGAAGAATTTTAGGCGGAAAAATATTTGAGTAGGACAATGATCCTTGACATACTTTCCTCATAATGTTTTAGGATAAGTGCGAAATATTTGAAAATTGTTTAGCGCAACACTTTCCATCCTTGAAGAGCAGGTTGCTATCTAAAATAATAGCAAGCCATTATTTGAAGCCGGATTCTGATCAAAATAGCGTAAGCC